>AWUE01016610.1:0-15782 GCA_001974825.2 Corchorus olitorius
TGAAGATAAGGGTTTGAAAATCTTCGCTCTGCTCATATACGGTTTGGTATTGGTTTCCTATGGAGCTACGGGCATGTGAATGGGGTAACCATCGATTTGTTTGAACAAGTGACTCATGGAGGTGACCCGTCAAGTACGATAGTGGCAGAAACCATGCTTTCTCTACATCATTGTAGAAGAAAAGGGGAGGGTCGCTTTAGGGGATGCGCCCAATTATTAAGTTTATGGTTCAGAAGTCATTTCAGGGCCGTGAAAGGTTATCCGCTCTGCCATGAGGATACTCATAAGAGACCGATTCAAGCATACCAAGCAAGCAAATGGCCACCAAAGAAGACGGTCAATCAGTGGGTTGAATGGTTTCGGGTACTGACACCACAGGGTTGGGATTGGAAGGCCCGGTTTATGGAGCAGCATGAGGCACGATATCTGAGTAATGAGGAACCATGGCTTAGAGTAGAGGTACCGTCACTTGACGGGCGACTCGGGGGTGCTAATCCTTCCCCGAGCGTAATCGACTCCCGAACCTAGATTCAGGTTATAAGACCAGACCTTAGGTTTAGTGGGTCCATTGCCAAGCTCTGGACCTTACTTAGCTTAGGTGGCCTTTAGGTGGCTAATCACACCTGAAAAAAGATTAGTGGCGACTCCTTCTTTCCAACGTCGTTTCGGCAGGGTTCCCCAAACCCGAACGTTTCGACAGTTGAAATTTTTTCCATAGTCTTATGGAGATAATCTAAGCCTACTGGTGAAATTTTGGCTTATTCCAAGATCGTTTGCAACTTTTGCATTCTTTTCAGTTAAGGATATATGGCTTTGTCACCCCGATTTAAGCCATTTTCTTAATTAATTATTATTTTCATGATTTAAAGAGCTAAATATGGCTAAGTATGAGTAATTTCGTGGCCTTGGTGTTCAAAGTCCAAATCATGATGTCAATTGGCCACTACTTAGTCAAAATAGCTAAATTCAGCACAAAAGAAGCGACGAAAGCCTACTGCAGTGTGACAGGAAGAAGGAAGAATTGTCATTAACTACCCAGGAGGAAGATTTCCATCTCCCATCCAAGTAGTGCGGCGTCTTGACATCTATTTTTCCCTCTCCCTAGTAGTTGGAAGCAATCAGAAGGAGAAAGAAGCTTCACTGCACCTTCCTGGAAGCTGTCATCTGCATAGGAGGAGTATTTTGCCTTTCTCAGCAAGGCAAGTCCATTAATGCCAAAGCCCATGCCGCCCCCTATACAAAGGGAGGCCATTCTCAGGTTTTAGGCAGATATCACTCATCTCAAAAACCAGCTCCTGAAACTACAAACTTGCTCCGCGCAAAAAACCAAGCTCCGTGCTTATTTTCTCTCTGGCTCTGCGCCATTTTCACCTTGTTCATCACGAGTTCTTCACTCGCTCTTCATATTTTCTTGTTTAGATCTTGTCTCAGGACAATCAAACACTCTTTTAGTGTTTTTCTCTTGTTTCAATCTTGTCTCTGGACATAAAAACACTGTACACGTGTTTCTCTTTCAGAAATAACAAATCAAATTGTTATTTTCTTTTCAATTTCAATTGCAATCAAAGCAGATCTCCCAGATCTGATCCAGTTAGAGGAAGGCCCAGTTATGAAGAACAATTGTTTGTGGATTTAATGATTTAAATGCTCCGGTGTGACTTTGATCCAGTCCCCACAATCGCTCTGATCTTTTAATCTGCTGCTCCGTGCACTAGATCCAGTTTTTTACAACATCTTTGTCAATTTCAGCAAATTGACTGGCACGCCCTTATGCTGTCATAAAGAATTCTCTGCAAAAACTCTAGCAAGAGATTTTTGGCGCAACATATCTTTTTGGCACGCCCAGTGGGACACAACAAACAGTTTGTCTTCCCTCTTTGGCGCCCTCCCCTCTGTCTGTCTCTCTGCATAGCCGGTGATCCCCGGCTCTCCGTCTCCTAGTCTCTCTGCAAGGTGTCTGCCTCACTCAAAGGTCCACACCAACTTACTTCCCTTGACACTTGAAGCAGGACAAGATAGCAGATCTCTCCTCCTCCAACGCCTCCAGGGTATAATTTCTTTACTTTTTTTTCATTTATTTACTTTAAGTTTTTTCTTTTCTACACAACACAGCTATGCCACCTAAGAATGGAGATAAGAGACCTCAAGACTCCTTAAGCCAAAGCCCACACGGCTCTACTGGCAAGGAGGAAGAGGACTCTCCTCCTAAGCAGACAGATGCTAAGATGTGGCGAGCTCTCGAAGCCATTGCTCAGTCTCTTGAAATATTAAATATCTCTCAAGATCTCATAGTGCAACAGTTGGCTCAACAAAGAGCCGACTCCCAAGAGAACATCCAACAACTCATCAATAAGATGGAAGTTGGACTCGGGGGGCAAAACCAACAGCTGCCTGGCGCCCTACCTACGCCACTTCCTCAACAAGTGATCAACAATGAGGTGAACAACCAACAAGTTCCACCTCCACCCACTCCTCCTCTAGGAGCTGTCCAACCTGCACTTCTCCCTTCACCTGTGGCGCCACATGTTCCTAATGGTGCCAACAAAGTGAGATTTCCACCTCAAGTGGAAATGGTTGGTAACAACAACTTACCACCTCCTAGGGAGGGAGCAGTAAGGGGTGAGAATGAAGCTGATCTCATCCCAGGACACCAGGAGGCAGCATATCACGCCCCTGACAACGCAGAAGAGGAATTCAACCCTGATGGTCCTCGAGCTGTGGCCTATGTACCACCTCATGTGAGGAATGGTAATGGCAATGGCACAAGGAATGGTCATCAACGTCATCCTGCTCCACGCCATCCACCTCAAGTTGCTGATGTACAAGGACCAGTCAATTAGAACCACATCAGCGAGATGATTGAAGATATGATTGGCCCAGCCTACAGGAGAGTAGACAGGCCATCCTTCCAGAAGCCTTATCCTGAGGAGTATGATAGACTCTATCCTCTCCCTCGTGGATATAAAGTCCCTAACTTCACTTGTTTCTGCGGAACTTCAAGTGAGCAGACGACCCTAGAGCACATTGCTCGCTTCACTGTGCAATGTGGAGAGGTTAACTCTGGATATCACAAGCTTCGTCTCTTTCCTAACTCAGTCACGGGAGCAGCTTTTACTTGGTACATCAACCTACCACCCAACTCAGTGAGAACCTGGGAGGAGATGGAAAGATTGTTCCATACACAGTTCTACAGGACTGAACCAGAGGTCTCCATGGCTGACTTGTCACACCTCTATCAAAAGAAAGGGGAGTCAGCTGAGGAGTACTTAGCTCGCTTCAAGGAGCTAAGGAACAGGTGTCGCACACCTCTTGAGGAGGTAGAGTTCGTGCGCCTAGCTCAAAATGGACTTGACATAGAGCTTCGAAAGAAGTTCGAAGGAGTTGACTTCAGAGACTTCTTCAAGATGTCAACTAAGGTGACAAGATATAAGACTCTCCTACGAGAGGAGAATGAAAGAAGTTCATCTTATGGCACTTACTATCAAGAGCCAAATTTTGAACTTCGAATAGCTGAGGTCAAAGCTGATTGGCCTATTGAGTGTCCATGTCTGATAAAGGCAGGAGTGAGACACCCTCAGACCCAGGAGAGGTTTGCTGCTATGTACCAGAGACAAGCAGAGAATAAACCTTATGATGGAAGTAAGAATTCTTCATTTGACACCTCAAAAACAAATGAAGTCTTTGACTTCCTACATAAGTCTGGTATGATCGAGCTACCACCTGGACATGTCCTTCCTTCACCTGAGGACATCAAAGGGAGAGAGTACTGCAAGTACCATGACTCCTAGAAGCATCCAACGTATTGTGTTCAAGGACATTGTACAAGAAAAGATAGAAAGGGGAATACTAAAGTTCCCTGAACCTCTCAAGAAGGATATGGGAGTCAACAAGGATCCTTTCTCAGCTCCTATACACACGGTTGCATTTAATCTTCCAAAAGATGGACAGCTAACCAGTGGGGATGCAAAGGAAAAACAGGATTCTCTGCACCACATGTCCTTACATGGACATGAGAGTGGCGCAGAAAGCAACAAAGAGGGAGATGCTTCCTTCCTCCTAGGAGATGCCTCTCTCAAAGAGAGAGATGCCTCCTACCTCCCAGGAGGCGTCACCTCTACCATAACTCCTGATGATCTTGCTAACGCCTTAGAAGAGGTGATGAACAAGATGGAAGCTAGAATCCAAGAGATGATCCAGGAGCAAATAACCAAGAATGAGAATGGCTTCAAACAAGTGCAAGAAGCCATCTCTGTAATAGAAACAACACTCGGGGGCAAATACAGCAGCAAGTGTCGCCACCCTTGGTCACGCTACCTCAGTTACATCCACATCAAGTTGTCATACTCCATCCACACCAAGTGGCCACCCAAGTCTCACCTTTTGTAGAAGAAGTTGTTGACAATGTGATGGATAACTTTCGAAAGAATGGTCACTTGTTTACAGAAGGAAAGGCAAAAGGTGTGACCATGGTGCAAAAACCCTTGGATTATCAACTTGCTCAACCATTAACTCCAAGGTTAGTGGCATTGAAACACAAGGCTCCTAGAAGAAAGTTGGAGTTTTCTCCACCTAGGACAAAGAAGCACGTGGCGCCATCCACTCTAAAGGTGACGCCACCCACCTACTCACCTGCTCCATCTTCATCTAGAAGGGTGCAATCAAAACAAACTCCAACTTCTCATGCACAACCAAAGACGGTCCAGTCAACTTCAAAGGTTCAAAGTGGTGTTTGGCGAAGGATTGGACATCCAAAAATCTTTAGCCAACCTACTCAGTAAAATAAGAAGACTTGGAGAAGGCGAGAACTCCGTAAAAGAGCCAAAGTGAGAAAAGAAGTGGAGATGAACATGAACTCCACTGTTGACTCCACCACTTCCGATATGGATGATGGTGATGATAGGTCTACTCCAATCAAAGTAGATGTTGGTGTCACTACTTCATCTTGTGATGATGCCACATCTACTAGTGACACCACCCATATTACTAATCCTATTGATGAAGACATGAGTATGGGAAGTGGTGAAGGAGATAGCACAAGTCAACTGTCTCAAGAAGATGACGAACGCTTGGGGGGCAGTGAAGATGGCGCCAAAACCATTGAGGAAGATGATGTCACCATTGATTGTACCACAAGTGATGACTGCGCCGAGAGTGGTGAAGATGAATGCACCGAACATGATGAAGACGAAGTGGTAAATGAGGAAGTTACGCTCAGGGGGCAACTTTCTAACCACTCAGACTTTGAGGAAGTTGATGACTCCATAGAAGTCACCAGCTCCAAAGGGATTGAAGACTCTCCTGAAATAAAAAAGATACAACAAGTGAGGATGAGGTGCTCAGCCGACTTGATGCTTTGTTAACCAAGATAAAATCTGCTCCGAAAATCATGAAGGAAAGTCAGGGCAGAGAAACCTTGGAAGTACCCGGGAGATGGCAAGCAATGCCCGGGGGGCAAGAAGAATGGTATTAAGGACATTGTCCTCACCAAGTTCATACAAAGCTTAGTGGACAAAGCTGCCCCAATAGCAAATGCGGCGCATATATATATATATATATATATATATATAATTAGCAAGAAATTGTTAATTTGAAGTACTATAAGTTGGTGAAATTATATTTTACCACCTTAAAATTATTTCATAATTTTTATTTTGGCAAAAATATTAATTTATGGCTGCCAAAATTAATTATGTTAATAATTTAAGAAATTAAAATTAATTTTTGGCCTAAATCAATTAAATATGCCGAAAACCCTAGGGACCTAATTGCAAGCCGCCGAAAATTGCAATTTTTGCAAGCAGGGCCGCGGCTTGCTAGGGTTTTATTTCCTCATCAAATTAGGTTTTCATGCTCATGAAATTTAACCTAATTATGGGAGGAAAACACCTAATCCTAATCCATTTTTGGCTAGATTAAAGATCTAGGCCGAATTTGAACTCAATTTTTGTTGAGATCTTGACTCTTGGAAGCCATTGAAGCTTGAAAACTTGCTGAATTTTTTGGCTAAGTATGTTACCAATAGGAGGGGTCGAGTTGGCTAAGGAAAGTAAGAGGAGGAATTTCGGCTAAGACCAATTTCCTTATATACAAGCTCAAATCCTTTCCTTTTTAATTCAAGGACTTAAACTTGGGGGGAATTGTTTATACCTTAATTTACAATTGAGGGTAAATTGGTCTTCACATGATTCATATCAAGATGAGTGGTCAAGATTTGATTACAAATCATGAAGAAACTTAGTTTCTGCACCACCCTGATTCTAATTGAATTAGGAAATTCTTGTAATTAATTAATTAAGGCCGAAATTATTAATAAATAATAATAATTTCGAAATTATTATTATTATTTCCATATATGCCGCCTAAAAATGGGTGAGTGGCAGAGAAAGTCAATCGGAAGCAGTTTCCTTTGATATTGCTGCCTGCTAGGGAGGCAAACAAAGTAAAAAAGGAAAATTGCTTGTCATCTGCCCATGAGATGAAAAATACCTCATGGACATACATAGCAAGAACCAAGTCGTCTCCCATATGGAGGAGAGGCCGCCCTCTGCCCTGCAGAGAGATATTTTTCTCTTCCTGCAGGAAGGAGGCAGAGAGCTAAAGTTTGTCAGCAAGAGAAACATCTGTGCACGTGAGAGAGGCATGAAATTTTCAACCTCACACCTCCTCCATATAGTCGACCAACCATAGTGTAGAAATCGCCTAGCCTTGTTCCCATCCCGGGGAGGCGAAACTACAACTTGTATTTTGTTCAATTAAGGACAAAATGGTAAAATTGATCAATTGAAGAGGCTAGAGCTGCGATTTTTACAAAGGAGCATACCATGATGATCCTTGAGCTATGTAGATCATCTTGGTAAAATTTCACCTCATTCTGACATCGGAGTAAAAACTTATGCTCGATTTTCAGTTAAGGACGTTTTGGGGAGTGAAACCAAGTTCACCATAAAGGAGAGCTCGAATTCACTTGAAATTTTTTCCATAGTCTTATGGAGATAATCTAAGCCTACTGGTGAAATTTTGGCTTATTCCAAGATCGTTTGCAACTTTTGCATTCTTTTCAGTTAAGGACATATGGCTTTGTCACCCCGGTTTAAGCCATTTTCTTAATTAATTATTATTTTCATGATTTAAAGAGCTAAATATGGCTAAGTATGAGTAATTTCGTGGCCTTGGTGTTCAAAGTCCAAATCATGATGTCCATTGGCCACTACTTAGTCAAAATAGCTAAATTCAGCACAAAAGAAGCAACGAAAGCCTACTGCAGTGTGACAGGAAGAAGGAAGAATTGTCATCAACTACCCAGGAGGAAGATTTCCATCTCCCATCCAAGTAGTGTGGCATCCTGACATTTATTTTTCCCTCTCCCTAGTAGTTGGAAGCAATCAGAAGTAGAAAGAAGGTTCAATGTACCTTCCTGGAAGCTGTCATTTGCATAGGAGGAGGATTTTGCCTTTCTCAGCAAGGCAAGCCCATTAATGCCGAAGCCCATGCCGCCCCCTATATAAAGGGAGGCCATTCTCAGGTTTTAGGCATATATCACTCATCTCAAAAACCAGCTCCTGAAGCTACAAACTTGTTCCGCGCAAAAAACCAAGCTCCGTGCTTATTTTCTCTCTGGCTCTGCGCCATTTTCACCTTGTTCATCACGAGTTCTTCACTCGTTCTTCATATTTTCTTGTTTAGATCTTGTCTCAGGACAATCAAACACTCTTTTAGTGTTTTTCTCTTGTTTTAATCTTGTCTCCGGACATAAAAATATTGTACATATATTTCTCTTTCAGAAATAACAAATCAAATTGTTATTTTCTTTTCAATTTCAATTGCAATCAAAGCAGATCTCCCAGATCTGATCCAGTTAAAGGAAGACCCAGTTATGAAGAACAATTGTTTGTGGATTCAATGATTTAAATGCTCCGGTGTGACTTTGATCCAGTCCCCACAATCGCTCTGATCTTTTAATCTACTGCTCCACGCACCAGATCCAGTTTTTTACAACATCTTTGTCAATTTCAGCAAATTGACCGGCACGCCCTTATGCTGTCATAAAGAATTCTCCGCGAAAACTCTAGCAAGAGATTTTTGGCGCAACAAGAAGCCTTGTGAAAACTTAAACCTGAGTATCTCCATTACCCATATCAAGTTCGAGGTTATACTTATAAACTATATTATATATATATATATAGAAGAAAATAAGAAAGCAAAAGAAAAAAAAAATGGTTGAATCTTACAGCAAATGTTAGCAACGACATTATAACCACTAACTAGTAGTTGTATAGTACGTACCACAAATGATAGAACAAAACATTCATTTGTTGGAGTTGAAGAGTGTGACAAATACTATTTAATTAGAAAAACAACAATAATAATAATTAATAAATGCAGAGAGTGGTTAAGGAGATGCTTAAACTCTAACTTAAGCAACCAAACAATGAAAATCAAAGAAGAAAGAAGAAGGAAAGAAAAAAGAGGCTGTCAATCCTCAAGGCCAAATGGCTCTTTCTTTGTCTTGTGGGCTCTGCCAAAATGGAAATGGTGGTTCACATGTCATCTACCCTTATCTCATGTGACCCCTCCTGCTTCCTGCTGCTGCTTCTTTTTTTTCCCCTCCCCTTCTCTTGTTGGTGTTCCACGCGCCAATCGTTGCAGTGATCTCGGGATACTGTCATGGCCGTGATGTACACGCGCTATATTTTCGATGGGTCATTCCATTTTGGCAGCTCTTTTTTAATACTAGTAGTACTATTACGAACAAATAAAAATAGAAAGATTTTGGTGATATATGCAATTGCAGCAAAAAATCTCTCTCCCTCATAAATAAAAAATCCTTTTGACGGAGAATATCCAGGTTTTTTGTTTGACCATTTTACCCTCCTCCGACAAGGTTAAATGACGCATGTGTCAGATAAAAGAAATCAAAATACAGTAACATATATATATATATATTATATATTATTTTTAGTGGTTATGGAAATTACTTAAAAGTCAAATTGAGGATTAATGTGGTGCCTTCTTTTGACTTTTTTTGGTTTTTTCATACTTTTCGGGTGACTAAAAAGGCCCTCGATGAATTTCCTCCATACTTTTCCTGTTGCCCTTTTTGGTAATTTATAATTTTTATATTTATGATTAAGTGTGTTTTAATTACATATTAATTGTGTGTGGATATTAGGATTTACAGGCTCATCTCCTCTGCCGGAATTCCAAAGGATTGGTGTTATAAATATATCTGTAATAATGGTTGATTCATGGGTAAATTATTGACATTCCAGTTCTGTTTTCCTTTCATCTTCATTTCTATTTGGGTGAGTTTCTTCTTCCCTAACATTTCTTTGAATTTGTTTCACATATACTAAGTTTCGTTTCCTAAAATTTCCAGGTGGACGTTAATAAGATCCTTCCATTTAATTTAGCAGTGCCTTAGAATGACAATAACCTAAACTGGGGAGCTTTCACTTCTCACCGCAACATTTTAAGGTAAATCTGGATTTATTTGTTGATTTATTTGATACTTAAATTTAACATTTCCTTATTCCTCTTTTATTTTACAAAAAGTTTTTTTTTATTTATCATTCGACTTCCTTTTTATTGAGGTTTCTATTAGTTGCTTATATTTAGTATATTCCCACATTTCCAAAAACACAGTTAGCCAATGCTAAGTACAATCATTTTGTGATGCATTATGTAAATTACATATGCTCCTGCAAATGCTCTCAACTAACTCAATTTTCCTACGACAACTATGCATGCTCCTTGACTACAGAAAATTAGGCCTCCATTATGCAGAAAGCAAATTCTTCCACCTACCCGAGTTAATTAATTTAACAATTGCAATTAAGATCAAAACTGCAGCGTACTATGTTTTTTTAGATAATCAACATACATTTCAAACAACAATTAATATTAGCTTTATTTTGATGAATTATCTAGAGAAGGAGGAGTAGAATATTAGCTTTTATTTTGATAAATTACTTAGAGGTGGAATATAATTTAGGTAATGCACTTTTAGAATGAAAGAGAGGTCATGTGTTTTGCTTTATATATACGAATTATTTGTTTGTTAGTATGAGTTTCTCCTAATTGATTAACTTACAGCCAATGCAATATCTTCTTACTAACCGACTTAAACAACTACAAAAATTATAGCCCTAATAAGAGGATGACTGCAGCGCAAGCGCAGACCGTCCTACTTGTTAACATTAATTGTGATTTTTCATAAATTATCCATATTATGTAGTTTTGGAAACATGACTATAGTTTCAGAAAGTATTGTTCATTCTCATTTAATTAATTTTCTTGATTTAAAAAACTTACTTTTCTTAATACTGGTGTATTCAATTAAATGAGACAAATAATTTGAAATGGATGGAGTATTTATATCTATTTTAGATCTGGTTTTCAAAAATATCTTATATAATTAGAGTTCGAAAAATATATATAATTATTTGATTTGGTTAAATTTATGTACATGTTACAAAAAGAATGAACGACTTTAATTTTTTTTTTTTGCACGAAATTTAAATATTTCTAGCATTAGCAACTTTTATCAAATTTTACGGGAAGAACTTAAGAAGCAAACTAATAAATCCAAAACTCAATCAAACTAACAGTCACACCTTGGAGCTAGACCTCAATGTTTCATATAATCTTCTTCTTAGCACTTTCATTTATTTAATTTTTTTTTTTTGTGAAACTTTATCTTAGCACTTAACTAATGACTTAATATATAGCAATGAAGCTTAATTATAATATCTTAATGCATGTGGGTTGGGGATTACATGATCTATGAAATTGTAAAATTTTAGCAGCTTTCACGTGAAAATGGAAATTTCACCATATTAAAATTAAGCACATGCTTTAGCCATGCAAGGACCAAGGACCTCACAAAAAATCCAATTTTTAGTTTTGAGGGTTAATTTCTTGAATTCGAACGGTGAAAGGTTAGGGAATAGAGAGGGAATGAACATGTTTTGGTTTTAACTCGATCCAGTGGTGGAAGATGAAAATCAAGGAAGGTTTAGGCAGATGCAGTGTGATACGAGCACGGCCAATACTTAAGGCCCAGCTGCTGCTGCTACACAAGGAAGGCCCATACGTAACAAGATAGTTCCTATTCGGTTTCAAGACTTCATCAAGCACTAGTTCTAGAAGATTTTTATTTCTGTTTTTGGGATGTAATCCCACGATCACAGGCCACGATCCGAGAATATCGCTGGCAAGGATATTTGTATGAAACTTCTGGTGCATTGGAAAATCAATGAAAAATAATCTTTCTATCCCTTTTTCTCTCTTTCTCTCTTCCCTTCTTACTCTCTCTTTTTCTGTAGTAAACGATCCACTAACATTGGTGCTTTCGTTTGCTTTCTATGGCTCCCAAAATCGATTATGCAGAGGCTATTGCAGCCCTCACTACCCAGATTCAAGATTTAAAATCATCCCTTGAATCTAAACTTGAGGCTAATTCATCGCAACTTGAAGCCAATTCTTCATCCATCACTGATCTTCAACTACAAATCGCCAAATTGGAAAAAAATCCTACCCCTCCAACGTTGGCTCCCATCCCTACACCACCATCTTTTCAGCCTTTCTCCCAAAGTTCTGCTTCCAATCGACCCTCTTCCTCTTCCCCTTATCAAATGAAATCTCCCCGCTTCAACCTCTCCAACTTTGATGGAACCGACCCTAGGTCTTGGATTTTCCAGGCTGAACAATTTTTTATGTTTCATGCTATTCTTGCACATCAGAAACTCACTGTTGCTTCTTTTTTCATGAGTGGTGAACCTCTCACTTGGTTTCAGTGGATGTTTCGCAATAATCAACTCACTGATTGGCCGGCTTTCACTCAAGCTCTTGAGCTCCGATTTAGTCCCTCTGGCTATGTCAAACCTCAAATGGCTCTTTTCAAACTTCACCAGAAAACCATAGTGGCACAATATCAGAAAGATTTTGAGATCTTAGCCAATCGTGTTCAAGGCCTCACTGATGAACATCTATTGAATCTTTTTGTCGCTGGGCTGAAACCTGAGATTCAACGAGAGGTAATTATGTTCACTCCCACCACTCATTACCAGGCTTTGGAGCTTGCGTTTATGCAAGAGGCTAAACTCTCGGAGATGCGGAGTTTATCTTATCGGATTCCTCCATCATCACTGCCCTCCCCTACTTTACCAAATTCCAATTGGCGGTCTCCAACCTTGACAGCTCCACCAAAGGCCCCTTTGGCTCTTCCGAATGTGCCATGTTCCCCATTAGCGTTACCTGCACCATCTTCTCAACCAACTATCAAGCGGTTGACTCCAGCCGAGATGCAAGCCAGACGCGCCAAAGGACTTTCCTACAATTGTGATGAACAATATAAGCATGGGCATAAATGTCGCACTACTCCATTTTTGCTTCTGCAGGCCGATGATGATGATATTCAATCTGCTCTTACTCCTTCCGATGGCTCTCTTTCTTCATCTTTGGCATCTCTGCCATTGCCACCGGAACCTCAGTTGTTTCCCGAGATCGACCCTTCGGATTTTCAGGTGTCTTTACATGCTTTATATGGTCATTCTTCTCTTAATACATTGAAGCTTGTCGGCGAAATTGCAGGGTATCAATTTTCTGTTTTGGTGGATTCCGGCAGCACACACAATTTGATTCAACCACGCCTTGCTCGATTTCTTCACCTACCTATTCAGTCAGCACCACCTTTTGCGGTAACAGTTGGCAATGGCGACACCCTTCACTGCTTGGGTCAGGTTTCTGATTTAAATGTGGGCCTACAAGGCCATGATTTTTTGCTGGACCTGTATCTATTAGAAGTCAGAGGCGCAGATATCATTTTGGGTATCCAGTGGTTGTCTCAACTTGGGCCAGTGTTGGCTGATTTTGCTAATTTGACTCTCACATTTGTCCATGAAGGGTCCCTTATCACTCTTGCAGGCCAACCCAAAATTCAACCCACTATGGCTTCTTCTCAGCAAGTTAAACGATTTGCCAAAAATGATGGGATTGAAACTGCTCAATTACTTTCTTTGTGCGCCGCCAATACTTCTTCTACTTCTTCCCCAGAGCTTTCCATTGTTCACCCTCAGATCCAGGCTCTATTGCAACATTATTCTCCAGTTTTTGCAACGCCTAAAGAACTCCCTCCTAAGCGGCCTTGTGACCATCACATTCACTTACTGCCTAACTCTACCCCTGTTAATGTCAAGCCATACAGGTACCCGTACCACCAGAAACAAGACATGGAGCTTATGATTTCTGACATGCTCCGAGAAGGCATTATTCGCCCAAGTACTAGCCCTTTTTCCTCTCCGGTGTTATTGGTGCGTAAGAAAGACGGGTCTTGGCGCTTTTGTGTTGATTATAGAGCTCCCAATGCTATCACCGTTCGTGATCGATTCCCTATTCCAACGGTTGATGAGCTTCTTGATGAACTTCACGGTGCTGCCATCTTTTCTAAAATTGACCTCCGAGCAGGGTACCACCAAATTAGAGTGGCTGAAGAAGATGTCCACAAAACAGCATTTTGCACCATTGATGGGCATTATGAATTTCGGGTAATGCCTTTCGGTCTAACAAATGCGCCCTCAACTTTTCAAGCTGCAATGAATGACTTATTCAGGCCCTTTCTTCGCCAATTTGTATTGGTTTTCTTCAACGACATTTGATTTATAGTCAAACACTTGCAGAGCATCTCAATCACCTTCAACAAGTTTTGCAAACTTTGTTTGATAATAAATATTATGCCAAACTCTCTAAATGTTCCTTTGGACAATCTGCTGTTGATTATCTTGGTCATGTGATTTCAGGCAATGGGGTCCAAGTCGATGCTTCTAAAGTGGAAACCATCCTAGCATGGCCAATTCCCACCACAGTTAAGGCACTACGAGGCTTCCTAGGCTTTACGGGCTACTATAGGAAATTTGTCCGCCACTATGCTTCCATAGCTTCGCCTCTCACTGACTTGCTCAAAATTGATCAGTTTGTTTGGACTCCTGAGGCTTCCCATGCTTTTGATGCTTAAGCAAGCTTTGATTTCTGTTCCCGTATTGGCTTTGCCCAATTTTTCTCAACCATTCACCGTGGAAACAGATGCATCTAATGTAGCAATAGGTGCAGTTCTCACTCAAAATGGACATCCTATTGCCTATTTTAGCAAGAAATTATCTCCAAGTATGCAGAGCGCATCAGCCTATGTGCGTGAGATGTTTGCCATAACTGAAGCAGTCAAAAAATGGTGGCAATATCTCTTGGGGCGGCCATTTGAGATCTTTACGGACCAGCAGAGTCTTCGGGGCTTAATGAACCAGACCATACAGACTCCTGAGCAACATAAATGGCTTACAAAGCTTCTGGGATTTCAGTATAGCAACAGGTGCAGTTCTCACTCAAAATGGGCATCATATTGCCTATTTTAGCAAGAAATTATCTCCAAGTATGCAGAGCGCATCATCCTATGTGCGTGAGATGTTTGCCATAACTGAAGCAGTCAAAAAATGGCGGCAATATCTCTTGGGGCGGCCATTTGAGATCTTTACGGACCAGCAGAGTCTTCGGGGCTTAATGAACCAGACCATACAGACTCCCGAGCAACATAAATGGCTTGCAAAGCTTCTGGGATTTCAGTATAGTATTCATTACAAACCAGGACCTCAAAACAGAGTGGCAGATGCCTTATCTAGATCTTTCTCTGATGACCCTTATCTACATGCTATCTCAGGTTCTGTAATGACATTTTTGGATCAATTACGGCTTCATTATTCTACTGATCCTGATGGGCAAAAATTCTTTGCACAGGTTCGTGACTATCCCGGTGCTCATCCTGATTACAGTATTGTTGATGGCCTCATTTCACGCCATGGCAGAATTGTTATTCTAGCAGGACATGCCTTGCAAAACACATTGTTGTCTGAGTTCCATTGTACCTTGACTGGAGGCCATGCTGAACACTTGCTCGACTATCAGCGAATTTCTTTTGGCCTGGTATGCGTAAGTCAGTGGCCAATTTCATCTCTAATTGTCGCACTTGCAAAGAGGTGAAGTACTTGCCATCGAAACCAGGGGGATTATTACAACCTTTACCTATACCAACACACATTTGGCAAGATATTGCCATGGATTTCATCACCCACTTACCAAACTCTCATGGCCGTACTATTGTTTGGGTTGTAGTGGATCGTCTTTCCAAATACGCCCATTTCATAGCTCTTGCACATGCTGTTTCTGCCCCTCAATTGGCTGAATTGTTCTCTAAGGAGATTGGGAAATTACATGGGTTGCCGAGGTCCATTGTGAGTGACCGTGATCCATTATTCATTAGTTCTTTTTGGCGTGAATTGTTTAAACTTCAAGGGACTCAGCTTAAATTAAGCAGCGCCTATCATCCACAAACTGATGGTCAATCGGAGGTGCTGAATCGGTGTCTCGAGACCTATTTGCGGTGTTTTGCAGGTGATCATCCAAAGACTTGGTTCAAAGTGTTGCATTGGGCTGAGTGGTCTTACAATAGCTCCTTTCATTCGGCTATTGGCATGACCCCCTTTGAGGCAGTTTATGGTCAGCCACCACCTACCATCTCTTCTTACTTACCCGGTTCCACAAAGATAGCACAACTTGATGAATGCTTGATAGAACGTCAGACCATTTTAACCAGACTCAAGATCAATCTTGCTAGAGCTCAGAATCGAATGAAAATGCAGGCGGATAGACACCGTATTGAGAAGCATTTTGAAGAAGGTACTTGGGTTTTTGTTAAACTCAGCCATTAGGCAAACTTCTGTTGCCTCCCGACCTTC
>AWUE01016612.1:0-13147 GCA_001974825.2 Corchorus olitorius
TGTCCTCAAATCTGCATCATTATCAAACAAGGATAAGTCCGAGACATTAAAAGTAGCACTTACATTTACCATATTCACTAGGAAGATCTAGCTTGTATGCATTGTTGTTGATCCTCTCCAGAACTTGGAATGGACCATCTCCACGGGGTAAGAGCTTAGACTTCCTCTTCTCAGGGAACCTTTCCTTCCTTAGATGCAACCAAACCTAATCTCCAGGTTCAAAGATGACCTCTTTGCGCCCCTTGTTAGCATTCTTCATGTAGTGTTGTGTTTTCTTCTCAATTTGAGCTCTAACCTTTGTATGAAGATCCCTAACAAAATCTGCCTTGCGTTGCCCATCCATGTCAACTTGCACACTCAAAGGTAAACTCAACAAATCCAATGGGGTTAAAGGATTAAAGCCATACACACATTCAAAAGGTGAAAATTCAATTGTACTATGTATGCTTCTATTGTATGCAAATTCAACATGAGGCAAACAATCTTCCCAAGTTCTTAAGTTCTTTTTAATCAATGCTCTAAGTAAGGTAGACAAAGTCCTATTAACTACTTCAGTTTGACCATCAGTTTGAGGGTGACAAGTAGTTGAAAATAACAACTTAGTACCTAACTTAGCCCACAAAGTTCTCCAAAAGTGACTTAAGAACTTAGCATCTCTATCACTCACAATCGTCCTAGGCATTCCATGTAGTCTAACAATCTCTTTAAAGAACAAATTAGCTACATTAATGGCATCATCGGTTTTAGTACATGCAATAAAGTGTGCCATCTTAGAAAACCTATCAATAACCACAAAGATAGAATCTTTACCTCTCCTAGAACGAGGTAAGCCTAACACAAAATCCATGCTAATATGAGTCCATGATTCATGACGAATAGGCAAAGGAGTATACAATCCATGAGGTTTAGATGTAGATTTAGCTTGCAAACAAGCAATGCAACTAGAAACATGCTTCCCTACATCATATCGCATCTTAGGCCAAAAGAAGTGTTCATGCAAAATTTCATATGTTCTATCAACACCAAAGTGACCCATTAAACCACCCTCATGCGATTCCCTCACAAGCACAAAACGCAAAGAACAAGTAGGCATACACAATCTAGATTCTTTAAACAAAAATCCATCATGCTTATAATACTTCCCAAATCCAGAATTCTCACATGCTTTAAACACATCACTAAAGTAAGCATCACTAGCATATAAGTCTTTAATAAACTCAAATCCAAGAAACTTAGAATCAAGCATGGAAAGTAAAACATACCTCCTTGATAATGCATCGGCCACAACATTCTCCTTACCTTTCTTGTAGCGCACCACATATGGAAAGGATTCAATGAACTCAATGAACTTGTATCGCACACCATATGGATTGAGTTCAATTTCTCTAATGGATGACAATCCACTAGGAATTTCCTTACAGAAGTAAGCTACAAACTTCCCTCTTTGTATCAAAACAAGTCCAATTCCTACAAAATCACTTAAACAAAACACAATTTTGCTTGGAATATCTCCAGCCAAGTTGTTAGTACCCATTAGTGTATTTCGAAACAAAGGTATGATCAAAACAGAATTCTCATGCAAAGCACTCTTAATCTCACTCTTAGTAGCTAACATACACTCTTGAACAACTTTCTTAGAAGTCTCTTTTCTTTCACCCCAAACAGTCCTATTTTCAATGCTATGATCAACCAAAACAGATTTGTTTTCATCACAATTAGCATCCAAAATAGAATTTGTTTCATCACAAACAACACCTAAAACAGATTTAGTGTCATCACAAACAACACTCAAATTAGTTTTAATATCATCAATAACAACATCTAAAACAGATTTAGTGTCATCGCAAACAACACTCAAATTAGGTTTAGTATCATCACTAACAACACTCAAAACAGATTTCGTGTCATTGCAAACAACACTCAAATTAGGTTCAGAATTACTCTTTGAAAATAAGGCTGTTTTATCATCAAAATAATCAACAATTTTAGAATCGGTGTTACCCTTTTCATTAGCCCTAAATTCATAATCCAATTTAGCAAAATCATCTCTCACTTTAATTTGATCTTTTAAAGCTTCTTGAAGTGATAAAGGTATTAGAGTAAAAGGCCGCTTACCATGCATAAAAGAGTACTTGTTTGTCTCACCATCATGCTTCACCTTGTTGTCAAATTGCCAAGGTCTCCCAAGCAACACATGACAAGCTCGCATTGGTAGCACATCACACAAGACAAGCTCGCATTGGTAGCACATCACACAAGACATCCTCTTTGTATCTGCCCAAAGAAAGAGTAACCAAAACTTGTTTGTTAACCCTAATTTCTTCTCTATCATTGGTCCAACTTAAGCTATAGGGTTTAAAATGTTTAGAAGTAGGTAGTTGTAACTCTTTCACCAAATAATCGCTAACTATGTTTTTACAACTATCTCCATCTATAATCACACTACTAGGCTTTCCATTCGCATACATCCTAGTATGGAACAAATTCTCCCTTAGAACATCACCTTTTACATAGGCACTCAAAGTTCTCCTATCAACAAAACTAAGTGGAGCTTGTTGATTTCGAACCTCCAAAGCCTCTAATTTTGTTGATATAGTGCCTAATTTTTGCATGATAGCTTGCAACGAGGTAGCCACATCATTGGCTTGATTTTGATCTCCCATTGTACCTACACACAAAGAAAAGTTAGTAATAAAATTTCCTCACAAGTGTGTGTGTGAATTACCTTTGTTGTGCTCTCGTGTTTGCGAGACCTATGGATTGGCGATCCACTACTCTCTTAATGATCTCACAAGATTATGCCTTTTTCTAGCTTCAATAGGCCTAATAAGAGCAAATTGTTAGAGCCTTGAGGAACAAACAATTAAGAGCAATAACTTGAGTGAATCAAAAGAAAAAGTGTTCTTTGTACAATCCAAACAGCCTTTTGTCTCCCAAACTTGCTGCACAAAACACAATTAACAACACAAATCAATCAATTCAATCAATTATAAACCCTAGTACCACTTAGATCCAATTTTGTACCACTTGTCTCCAATAGGGTTTAAACCTGAAATTCTTCAAATTAGATTTCAATTCACAGCAAAAGCAACCCAAGAATCTCAAATAAGCAATCAATTAGAGTTAGATGCAATCAAATCAAACAATTGCAAAAGCAAAACCCTAATCCCCAATATACTCGGATAAGAACCCTAGGTCAAAGTGCGGCAGACACAAAAGATTTTTTGATTTTTTTCAGTATTTTTCCCAGAAAGATCACACTAAAAGAAGTCTAGATCTCAAATTTCAAATCTTTCCGAGCTCAAACGAAGCCAGAATAAATTTTACAAGATTCTGGTCGAAAAAGTTTTTTATTTTTTTTTATTTTTGAAATATTTTTCGATTAAACTACAAGGTATGAGGACTCCAAATCTGAAATTTCACGTCGATTGGAGTTAAGATGAAACCACAATAAATTTTTGAATTTTCGAAATTTTTGGATCTTGAAAATTTGAAAAAACTTTGATGGATGAAAAACTTGATGATAGATGAATAGAAGGATAGATTTACCGATTGAAGATGACAACCTATGCTCTGATTACCAATTGATACGAATCTAGTTGTTTTAGATTCAAATCTAGCCTTGAAAATCTATCAAACTCGACTTGAACTCCTTCAACTTCTAGAAGAGTAGATCGATGACCTTCACAAGGTGATTCCTCTTCTTTCGTCGGCCTTAAGTCTTCAATTAGACCTGCAATTGTCAACTCAAGAACACAAGATTCACAAATAATCAAGTTATCACAACTTAATTATTTGCTAGGACTCTACAAGATTGAAGAACCCTAAGTTTTGCTCAAACTAGAACAAAGAAGCTAAGATAATCAATTTGGGTAAAAACCTCAATTTTATTAATCAACTCAACTTATGTTTACAAGAGGGGTTGGTGCCTTTATATAGGCAAGAAGGGGGGCGGCTCTGATCTAAATCCTAAGCCTTAAGGGTAAAGCAAAAGGCTAGGAAGGAGCTAGGAAGGATTCTACTACTTATTCTACTAGGAAAAGGAAAATAACAAGTCCTATTAAAACAAGGATTGGACTTAGTCAAACAAGGCCCAATCCAATGTCATCTAAACTAAATAAATAGCTAATTAAAATAGAATAAAGACCACAATGGCCAAATTACAACTCCAATGGCCTAATACTCATCGATTTTAAGTAGAGTACATAACTTGGAATCGATGGGAATATTCCTTTGGTGATGATCTCCAATGGGCTTCAAATGATCTCCAATGGCCTTGAACTCGTCAAGATGAACTCTAATGAGGCCCAATAATGCTTCCTTGAACCTTTTAGCTCTTGCTCTTGTCATTGGGCCTAATGGCATCTTCAATGGATCAAATGGCATCTTAGACAATTCCAATGAGCTTGAAACCTTCTCCAATGAGCTTGGAACCTTCTCCAATGAGCTTGGAACCTTCTCCAATGAGCTTGGAACTTGCTCCAATGATCTCCTAGCATCTTCAAGACCATGATGAGTCCTTGGCGCATCATACCCTTGGCCTACCCACGCCTGGGCTAGTGTAGAAAGTTTGAATCAATAGCAAGCAAAGTAATTAGTGCTTTCTTGCTCCAATCATCATCAAAACTCTTCAAATGAACTCTGATGGACTTCAAGTCTTCAAAATGATTTCTAATGAGGCCCAATAATGCTTCCTTGAACCTTTTAGCTCTTGCTCTTCATTGGGCCTAATGGCATCTTCAATGGATCAAATGGCATCTTAGGCAATTCCAATGAGCGTGAAACCTTCTCCAATGAGCTTGGAACCTTCTCCAATGAGCTTGGAACTTTCTCCAATGAGCTTGGAACCTTTTCCAATGAGCTTGGAACCTTCTCCACTGAGCTTGGAACTTGCTCCAATGAACTACAAGCATCTTCAAGCTTCTTCAGGCCTCATTGCCACATGTGCTCATCCTCTCCATGATCTCCATTGAGCTCTTCAAGACCATGATGAGTCCTTGGCGCTTCAGCATCTCGATCAAAAACAATGGTTCTATGCATTCCATGCAATCTAACAATCTCTTTAAAGAACAAGCTAGCTACATTAATGACATCATCAGTCTTAGAACATGCAATAAAGTGTGCCATCATAGAAAACCTATCAACCACAAAAAAAAAAAAACAGAATCTTTACTTCTCCTAGAACGAGATAAACCTAACAGAAAATCCATGCTAATGTGTGTCCAAGGTTCATGAGGTATAGGCAAAGGTGTATACAAACCATGTGGTTTAGATTTAGATTTAGCTTGTAAACAAACAATACAACTAGAAACATGCTTTCCTACTTCACATCGCATCTTAGGCCAAAAGAAGTGTTCATGCAAGATCTCATATGTTCTATCAACACCAAAATGACCCATTAAACCCCCTTCATGCGATTCCCCCATAAGTACATCACGCAAAGAACAAGTAGGAATACATAATCTAGATTCTTTAAACAAAAATCCATTATGCATATAATACTTTCCAAATTCAGATTTAGCACATGCTTTATAGATATCACCAAAGTAAGCATCCAAAGCATACAAGTCTTTAATGTACTAAAATCCTAAAAATTTAGATTCAAGTGTGGAAAGTAACACATACTTCCTTGATAATGCGTCAGCCACAACATTCTCCTTACCTTTCATATATCGCACCACATAAGGAAAACTCTCTATGAACTCCATTTACTAAGCATGTCGTTTATTCAACTTTTGTTGGCCTTTCAAATACTTCAAACTCTCATGATCAGTGTGAATCACGAACTCCTTAGGCCACAAATAGTGTTGCCAAGTTTGCAATGCTCTCACTAGAGCATATAACTTTTTATCATAGGTTGGATAGTTCAATGCAGCCCCATTCAATTTCTCACTAAAGTACGCTATAGGCTTTCCTCCTTGCATTAGAACAGCTCTAATTACTATACCTGATGCATCACATTTAATCTTTAAAGTAGAATTAAAGTTAGGTAAAACAAGCAAAGGGGCATTAGTAAGCTTAGTGTTTAATGTCTCAAATGCTTCTTGTTGTTCTGAACCCCATTTGAATGGTGCATTCTTCTTCATCACACTTGTTATAGGTGCTGCCAAGGTGCTAAAGTCCTTAACAAACATCCTATAAAATCCAGCCAAGCCATGGAATGATCTCACTTAATCAATATTGGTTGGTGTTGGCCAATCTTTGATGGCTTTGATCTTTTCTTCATCAACTTCTATACCCTGCGCACTCAACACAAAACCAAGAAAAACAAGTCTATTTGTGCAAAAGGTGCACTTCTTAAGGTTAGCATACAACTTCTCAACCCTGAGTACATCCAATACATATCTCAAATGCTCAACATGATCCTCTAAAGTTTTGCTATACACAAGTATATCATCAAAGTAAACAACAACAAACTTACCAATAAAAGCTCTTAAAACATGGTTCATTAGCCTCATAAAAGTACTAGGTGCATTAGTCAATCCAAAAGGCATAACTAACCATTCATACAATCCAAGCTTAGTTTTAAAAGCAGTTTTCCATTCATCACCCTCTTTCATGCGAATTTGATGGTACCCACTCTTAAGATCAATCTTAGAAAATAAACGAGCACCATGCAATTCATCTAGCATATCATCTAATCTAGGAATAGGGTGACGATACTTAACTGTTATGTTGTTGATAGCTCGACAATCAACACACATTCTCCAAGTTACATCCTTCTTTGGAACAAGCAACACATGAACATCACATGGAGAAAGGCTTTCTCGCACATAACCCTTTTCAAGCAACTCTCCAACTTGTTTATGCAATTCCTTAGTCTCATCAGGATTTGTCCTATAGGCTGGCCTATTAGGAATTTGTGCCTCAGGGATGAAGCCAATTTGATGCTCAATCCCTCTAATTGGTGGTAATCCACTAGGAATTTCCTCAGGTGACACATTTGCATAATCACTCAAAAGAGAAACAATATTGCTTGGAAGTTCTCTAGCCAAGTTGTTAGTACTCATAAGTGTATTTTGAAACAAAAGTAAGATCATACAAGAATTTTCATTCAAAGCATCCTTAATCTCACTCTTAGTAGCTAACATACACTCTTTAACAACCTTATTTGCGCTAACTTTCTTTTCCCCCAAAAAAGCTCCATTTGCGTTATCACAGTCATGCAATTTAGGTTCTGTTTTACTCTTTTAGTCTCTAATCTAGCAAAATCATCTCTTAATTTCAATTGATCTTTTAAAATTTCTTGAGGTGATAATGGAACTAGAGTAATATGAATCTTACCACACATAAAGGAGTACTTGTTTGTGTCACCATCATGTTTTACTTTGTTGTCATATTGCTAAGGCCTCCCAAGCAACACATGACAAACTTGCATTGGCAAGATATCGCACAAGACATCCTCTTTGTACCTGCCCAAAGAAAGAGTAACCAAAACTTGTTTGTTAACCCTAATTTCTTCTCTATCATTGAACCAACCTAAGCTATATGGTTTCAGATGCTTAGAAGTAGGTAGTTGTAACTCCTTCACCAAATAAGCACTAGCTATGTTTGTACAACTCCCACCATCAATGATCACACTACTAGGTTTCCCATTCACATAACATCTAGTGTGAAACAAATTCTCCCTTTGATTTTGAACATCCCCTTTCACATATGCACTTAAAGTCCTCCTAGCAACCAAACTCTTAAGTGGCACTAACTCATTACCATCATCAATTGCAGCCTCATCATCGTCCTTTTCTTTATCACCATCCCCACTAGAATTTAGATTTAAATCCTCCTCTTCACTCAAAAGCTCAACATGCTCATTAAAATACATCACCTTCTTGTTAACACAATATCTAACATAGTGACCAAATCCTTGACACTTAAAACACTTAATGTGAGTCTTAGATGATGAACTTTAAGAACTCTTACTTTCAATTTTAGGACTTACAAACCCCTTTTGCGCAATCTCCTTCTCCTTGTATGGTGTTTTCCATGAGCTAGTTGATGATGTGAAACCCCTTTTGGCCGCACTATTCCTCTTCACTTGACCCTCGGCCTTCAAAGCATGTTGCAACATCTCCTCTAAATCATAGTGTTGTTGCATCTCCACAATATCATGAATCTTCCTATTCAAACCCGAAAGAAATCTAGCCATAGTAGCTTGTTGGAACTTCTTCAACTTCAACCCTAGACATCAACAACATCATCTCCGAATAGTACTCATCAACACTCTTAGATCTTTGCCTCAATGCTTGCAATCTTTGATAAAGAGAATTGATGTAGTAACTTGGCACAAACCTCTTCCTCATAGCACTCTTCAAATAAGCGCATGTTTCAATTGGTCTCTCCCTATTTCTCCTCCTAGATTGTACAAATTGATTACACCAATTTAAAGCATTCTCAACAAACTCAAGGATAGCAATTTGTACCTTTCTAGATTCGGCATAAGGATTATAATCGAAGTACATATCCAATTTTGATTCCCAATCTAAATAATCTTCTGGAATTCCCCTTCCATTGAACTTTGGAATTGTGTACTTGATGTTGTCTTTAGAGTCCTCTCTCTCAACAACACTTCTAGGCCGCAAGTTATCCATATAAGCTTATCCTCTAGCTTCTTGCCTAGGAGCATGAGGGTCCCTCAAAGGATCATCAACTAATTCAACACCCAATTGTTGAACTTCTTGTGTCAAAACATCCATTCCTTGCACCAAATTTTGCAACAAAATAGCCAAATTGGCTTGATTTTCTCCATCCTCCCTATCCCCCATTGTACCTGCACTAAAAGGTTAGTATAGATAAAGAAAATCCTCACAAATAGTGTGTGTGTGTGATTACCACAAAGTGCTCTCATGTTAGCACACAACTAAGTGTTAGGTAGCCAACCCATTAATCACTCTTGATTGTCTCACACAATCTAGCTTTTTCCACTCCTTTTAGCTTTAATAGGTCTAATAAGAACAACTTGTAAGGATCAATTCGCTCTTCTCGTGACCTACTTGAGGAACAAACAATTAGTAGCACCAACTTAATTGGAATCAAAGAGATAAGTGATCTAGATTAACCAAACCAACTTGTTGAACTCTTATGTCGAAGCAATTAGTCTCAATTTGCTGCAAAAATCACAATCAACCAAGCAAATCACAAAATCCAATTCAAGTTTAATAATCCTATTTTGAACCACTTAATTCCCAACTTAAATTCGATGTGCTCCAAGCTGTATTCTTTCAAATTAAATCTTCAATTGCAGCAAAAGCTTCCCAAAATCTTCAAACAAACTTTCAATTGCAACAATCAAGATCAATTGCAAATCACAAACTCTAATCAAGAAACCCTAATCAGGTTATTTGGGGAACCTCAGAAACACAAACTTTTTTTGATTCTTTTTTGAATTTTCACTATTTTTCCAAGAAAGATCAAGATGTAAAAAGCCTAAATCTAAAATTTCAACCAATTCGGACCACTAACGGATGCATAACAAAAATCTGAAATTCTACCTCCGAAAATTTTTTTATTTTATTTTTTAATATTTTTGATTTAACCTTGATGCATAAGAACTCTAAATCTCAAATTTTAAGGCAATCCGACCTCTAATGAATCCACAACAAAAATCGAAAATTCTGATTTTTTTTATTTTCAACTTTGCGATATGGATGAAGATGGAACTAGTTATTGCTGAATGATGAATAGAAGGATAGATTTACCGATTGAAGATGAAAACCTATGCTCTGATACCAATCGATACGAATCTAGTTGTGTTAGATTTAAATCTACCCTTGAAATCCTCCAAAGATCAACTTGAAACACCAACTTCTAGACTTGATGAAATCGATAGTCTTCAGCAAAGCTCTCTTCTTCGTTCGTCGGCCTTAGATGATTAATTAGACCTACAATTAACAACCTAAGATCACAAGATTCATGAACAACTAAGTAATCACTACCTAATTGTTGCTGGTACTCAACAAGATTGAAGAAATCCTATGTATGTTCAAATTATAACAATGAAGCTAAATTCTCAAAGATGAACTCTTATTCTTGATAAACTTAACTTGGTGTACAAGAGGTGATACCGATCCCTTATATAGGCATAGGGGTTGACATAAAACTAATCCTAAAGTGATATCAAGCCTAACAAGCCCAATTAAAAGACAAGGAAAACTAATCCAAGTCCAACTAGAAAAAATAAATAACACGACATAATTAAACAAAGATTGGACTTAGTCAAACAAGGCCCAACCTAATGTCATCTAAAAATAAAGATAAGCTAATCTAAGGCATCATAAGGCCGAATACATGCATTCAAGCCCAATTACACATCAATTACAAGCAAAGTGATGAGCTTGGAATTGATGAAAGTCTTTTTGCCCAAATCATCACCAAAGCTCTTCAATTGAACTTCGATGGTCTTCATATCATCTAGATGAGTTCGAATAAGGCCCATGAGTACATCCTTGAATCTCTTAGCTCTTGCTCTTGTCATCGGACCAATAGGCATCTTTAATGGATCGAATGGCATCATTTTGGTGCTTAGAACATGTTTATCGATGTCTTCATGATCTCCATGCATCTCCATGCTTCCTGGCAGTCCTTGTGCATCCTTTCCATTCTCTCCATTGTCATCTTCAAGTCCATGATCAACCTTGGGCACATCACTTGGATTGACCACTGAACTTGTGATTATTTGATAGTTTTCTTAGGGCAAATCGACATCAAATTGGTGCCAAAAATATTGCACCAGTCGGCTTAGGCATGAACCCTAGCCAAATTGATTTTTGTTTTTCATGGTGCAATTGCACAAAGTTTGAAATTTTTGCACCATTATTGTAAAATTGCCACAAACTCTTGGTTTACTGTTCCGGAAATCAAAAGTGGCAGAGTTACTTTGATTTCTAATTAAAATTGAGCATGTTGGTCGAATGGAAGAATTTGGGCCAATATTTCCAATTTCATACGATTAGGGCCATGTAAACCCTAGAAATTCTTTGCCGCAAATTGTGTCCAATTTTCTATATGAAGGTTGCAGTTTGTTTGTATCCTGCACCATACTTCTCTATCACTGTTATTTGCTAAGAATATTAACAAAATTATTCTTCATGTTTGGTGTAGAAGCTGGTGGTGCAGAAACCTCTTGAAAATTCTTTGGATGAAATTCAACAGGCTTTGAAGATCACTTATAATCGCTTGGAGTATAATAGTGACTTCATTGCTACTTCCTTTTACCATAAGCCTACTAAAGAAGTGAGCCAGCACTTTCCTCTGCACCGAGATGTAGAGCTTCCATTCCAAATTAAAAAGTGTAATTGGAATAGGTGGCTTACTAAACCTCTAACGTGGCAAGGTGGTTCCAAAGAATGACAAGGGTTGATAGAATTCTTTTGCATCGAAGACAACAGCTCAAGGATCAAGGCTTGTTATCCCTTATGCTGTTTTCCAAAAACGAATTCCATTATGATGGCACCTTACTTGCTGCACTGTTTAGCTATTGGAACATGTGCTGAAATTTCTTTCTTTTCCATTGTGGGATGATGTCTATCACCCTCATGGATGTTGCTACACTCATTGGTCTTCCTTGTCATAGGGATGGCATTTCTAGTGCCATGGATATTCGGCCAAGTGAGGAAAATTGCTTCACCATCTCTATGCCGAATGGTGTCAAGGCTACCTTTGGAGTCTTCATTAGTGCATGTGCGAAGACTGGTGATGAACCACTGAGTCAAGAATAATTGTTTGCCTTCATGTTATGCCTTGTCAGCAAACTCATGGTGTGTTATTCCTCCAAAGGTTGTAATCAAGAGCATATTAAATTAGCCAAGATCATGGCCTCTGGTAGGCGTTTGGCTTTTGGTCAGTTTGTCCTTGGTGCGATCTACAGAAGCTTGTTTAACATCTTTGAAGACAAGTTTGGTGTGCCGAATGGGCCCATGTGGTTGGTGAAGCTATGGGCTTGGATGTATTTTCCTAGCTTGGCACCAAGTCGGCCTTCTTCATTTGTTAATGCTCACTGTTATGGCTTTCTATATCAAGGACTTAAGCCAAAGATGGATTAACCTGACTTTATCTTTTGGTATTTTTGGGACTTGAAGGATCATGAGTTCTTCATATCTCAGCACCGTCCCATAGGGCCATCATTGATGCGCTAAGGACTCATCATGGTCTTGAAGAGCACAATGGAGATCATGGAGAGGATGTGCATATGCGGCAAGGAGGCTTGGAGAAGCTTGAAGATGCTAAGGAAGAAGTTTCAAGCTTATCGGAGTTGCCTAAGATGCCATTTGATCCATTGAAGATGCCATTAGGCCCAATGACAAGGGCAAGAGCTAAAAGGTTCAAGGAAGCTTTGTTTGGCCTCATTAGAGTTCATCTTGAAGAGTTTAAAGCCATCGGAGATCATTTGAAGCCCATTGGAGATCATCAACAAAGGAATATTCCCATCGATTCCAAGTTGTGCATTCTTCTTGAAATCGATGAGCACTATGTCATTAGAGTTGTAATTTGGCCATTGTGGGCTTTATTCTATCTCTAATTAGCTTATTTTTAAGTTTGGATGTTATTTGGGTTGGGCCTTGTTTGACTAAGTCCAATCATTGTTAATTATGTCTTTATTTCCTTTTCCTAGTTGGGTTTGGACTAGTTTTACCCTAGGCCATATATTTGGACGAAAATTAGGTTATTTTTCTAGATCTAGGGCATCACCCTATGCCTATATAAAGGCACCAAACCCCTCTTGTAAACATAAGTTGAGTTGATTAATAAAATTGAGGTTTTTACCCAAATTGATTATCTTAGCTTCTTTGTTCTAGTTTGAGCAAAACTTAGGGTTCTTCAATCTTGTAGAGTCCTAGCAAACAATTAAGTTATGATACTTGATTGCTTGTGAATCTTGTGATCTTAGGTGTTCAATTGCAGGTCTAATTGGAGGTCTAAGGCCGACGAAAGAAGAAGATTGCTTGGGTGAGATTGTCGACATACACATCTAGAAGTTGAAAGTTGTTCAAGTTGATTCTTGGCGGGTCACAAGGCTAGATTTGAATCTTAAAACAACTAGATTCGTATCAATTGGTAATCAGAGCATAGGTTGTCATCTTCAATCGGTAAATCTATCCTTCTATTCATCTATCATCAAGTTTTTCATCCCATCTCATCCATCAAAGTTTTT
>AWUE01016614.1:0-30033 GCA_001974825.2 Corchorus olitorius
ATGTGGAGGAGTTGTTACAACATGCATTGAAGGCCGAGGGGCAAATCAAAAGGAGTGGCGCAACAAGGAGAGGATTTTCATCATCAAACTCATGGAAAACTCCAATCAAGAAAGATGAGAAAACTCAAAGTAAGGAGGTGGCGCAAAAGGGGTTAGTAACACCTAAATCCGATTCTAAATCTTCATCTTCTTCTAGTTCTAACTCTAAATCTCACCTTAAGTGTTTCAAGTTCAAGGTTATGGTCATTATGCTAAGGACTGTGTTAACAAAAAGGTGATGTTTCTTAACGATCATGGTGAAATTGTGAGTGAAGAAGAGGATTTTAGTGATGGAGATGATGAAGGAGGTTCTGCGCAAGAGGGAGATGATGATGGTGATGAGTTGGCTTCACTTAAGAATTTGGTTGCTAGGAGAGCCTTGAGTGCATATGTGAGAGATGATGTGCAAAATCAAAGAGAAAACTTGTTCCATATGAGGATGTATGCGAATGGAAAGCCTAGTAGTTTGATCATTGATGGTGGGTGTTGTACAAACATAGCTAGTGTTTATTTAGTAAAGGAGTTGCAATTACCCACTTCCAAACACCCTAAACCCTATAGTTTAGGATGGATCAACGACAAGGAGGAGATTAAAGTTAACAAACAAGTTTTAGTTTCTCTTTCTTTGGGCAGGTACAAAGAAGATGTCTTGTGTGATGTTTTGCCAATGCAAACATGCCATGTGATGGCAATTTGACAACAAGGTGAAGCATGATGGTGAGTCCAACAAGTACACCTTTATGCATGGTAAGAGGCCTATTACTTTAATTCCTTTATCACCTCAAGAAGCTTTAAAAGATCAATTTAAATTGAAAGAGGATTTTGCTAAGTTAGAGGATAAATTTAAGGTTAAAGAAAGGGCAAAGCATGATAGTTCTAGTGATTGCGTTGGAAATACATCAATTGTGCAAGCTAGTTCTAAGAAAGTTGTTAAAGAGTGTATGTTAGCTTCTAAGAGTGAGATTAAGAGTGCTTTGAAAGATAATTCTGGTTTATTCTTACTTTTGCTTAAAAATACACTTGTGAGCACTAACAACTTGGCTGGAGAACTTCCAAGCAAAATTGTTTCTCTTTTAGATGAGTTTGCAGATTTGTTTCCTGAGGAGATTCCTAGTGGTTTACCACCAATTAGAGGGATTGAACATCAAATTGACTTCATCCTTGGGGCTCAAATTCCAAACAAGCCAGCTTATAGGACAAATCCTGATGAAACAAAAGAGTTGGAGAAACAAGTTGGAGAGTTGCTAGAAAAGGGTTATGTGCGCGAGAGTCTTTCTCCATGTGCAGTTCCAGTCTTACTTGTTCCAAAGAAGGATTGAACTTGGAGAATGTGTGTTGATTGTAGGGCAATAAACAACATAACAGTTAAGTATCGCCACCCTATTCCTAGATTAGATGATATGCTTGATGAATTGCATGGTTCTTGCTTATTTTCAAAGATTGATCTTAAGAGTGGATATCATCAAATTCGCATGAAAGAGGGTGATGAATGGAAAACTTCTTTTAAAACTAAGTTAGGATTGTATGAATGGTTAGTTATGCCTTTTGGATTAACTAATGCACCTAGTACTTTCATGAGATTAATGAATCATGTTTTAAGAGCTTATATTGGAAAGTTTGTTGTTGTTTATTTTGATGATATACTTGTGTATAGCCGCAACTTAGAGGAACATGTTGAGCATTTAAGATGTGTTTTAGATGTACTTAGGGTTGAGAAGTTGTATGCTAATCTTAAGAAGTGCACCTTTTGCACAAACAAGCTTGTTTTTCTTGGGTTTGTGGTTTCTGCGCAAGGTATACATGTTGATGAGGAGAAGATCAAAGCCATCAAGGATTGGCCAACCCCCACCAACGTTGGTCAAGTGAGATCCTTCCATGGCTTGGCCGGATTCTATAGGAGGTTTGTTAAGGATTTTAGCACCTTAGCCGCCCCTATTACTAGTGTGATGAAGAAGAATGCACCATTCAAGTGGGGAAAAGAGCAACAAGAAGCATTTGAGACTTTGAAGGATAAATTAACTAATGCTCCTTTGCTTGTTTTACCCAACTTTAACAATACTTTTGAGATTGAATGTGATGCTTCAGGTGTAGGTATTGGCGCAGTGCTCATGCAAGGAGGGAAACTCGTGGCATACTTTAGTGAGAAGTTGAATGGGGCTGCGTTGAACTATCCTACCTATGATAATGAGTTGTATGCTCTTGTTAGGGCATTACAAACATGGCAGCATTATTTGTGGCCTAAGGAGTTTGTGATTCATACGGATCATGAGAGCTTGAAGTACTTAAAGGGCCAACAAAAGCTGAATAAGAGGCATGCTAAGTGGATTAAGTTCATTGAATCCTTTCCATATGTGGTGCGCTACAAGAAAGGTAAGGAGAATGTTGTAGCCGATGCTTTATCAAGGAGGTATGTTTTACTTTCCATGCTTGATTCTAAGTTTCTTGGATTTGAGTTTATTAAAGACTTATATGCTAGTGATGCTTACTTTAGTGATGTGTTTAAAGCATGTGAGAATTCTGGATTTGGGAAGTATTATAAGCATGATGGATTCTTGTTTACAGAATCTAGATTATGTATACCTACTTGTTCTTTGCGTTTTGTGCTTGTGAGGGAATCGCATGAGGGTGGTTTAATGGGTCACTTTGGTGTTGATAGAACATATGAGATATTGCATGAACACTTCTTTTGGCCTAAAATGCGATATGATGTAGGAAAGCATGTTTCTAGTTGCATTATTTGTTTGCAAGCTAAATCTACATCTAAACCTCATGGTTTGTATACTCCTTTGCCTATTCCTCATGAACCATGGACTCATATTAGCATGGATTTTGTTTTAGGATTACCTCGTTCTAGGAGAGGTAAAGATTCTATCTTTGTGGTTATTGATAGGTTTTCTAAGATGGCACACTTTATTGCATGCACCAAAACTGATGATGCCATTAATGTAGCTAATTTGTTCTTTAAAGAGATTGTTAGACTACATGGAATGCCTAGGACGATTGTGAGTGATAGAGATGCTAAGTTCTTAAGTCACTTTTGGAGAACTTTGTGGTCTAAGTTAGGTACTAAGTTGTTATTTTCAACTACTTGTCATCCTCAAACTGATGGTCAAACTGAAGTAGTTAATAGGACTTTGTCTACCTTACTTAGAGCTTTGATTAAGAAGAACTTAAGGACTTGGGAAGATTGTTTGCCTCATGTTGAATTTGCATACAATAGAAGCATACATAGTACAACTGGATTTTCACCTTTTGAATGTGTGTATGGCTTTAATCCTTTAACCCGATTGGACTTGTTGAGTTTACCTTTAAGTGTACAAGTTGACATGGATGGGCAACGCAAGGCGGAATTTGTTAGGGATCTTCATGCAAAGGTTAGAGCTCAAATTGAGAAGAAAACTCAACACTACATGAAGAATGCTAACAAGGGGCGCAAAGAGGTCATCTTTGAACCTGGCGATTGGGTTTGGTTGCTTCTAAGAAAGGAAAGGTTCCCTGAGAAGAGGAAGTCTAAGCTATTACCTCGTGGAGATGGTCCATTCCAAGTCTTGGAGAGGATCAACAACAATGCCTACAAGCTAGATCTTCCTAGTGAATATGGTAATGTAAGTGCTACTTTTAATGTCTCAGACTTATCCTTGTTTGATAATGATGCGGATTTGAGGACAAATCCTTTTCAAGGGAGAGGGGATGATGCGCTAAGGACTCATCATGGTCTTGGAGAGCACAATGGAGATCATGGAGAGGATGTGCATATGCGACAAGGAGGCTTGGAGAGGCTTGAAGATGCTAAGGAAGAAGTTTCAAGCTTATCGGAGTTGCCTAAGATGCCATTTGATCCATTGAAGATGCCATTAGGCCCAATGACAAGGGCAAGAGCTAAAAGGTTCAAGGAAGCTTTGTTTGGCCTCATTAGAGTTCATCTGGAAGAGTTTAAAGCCATCGGAGATCATTTGAAGCCCATTGGAGATCATCAACAAAGGAATATTCCCATCGATTCCAAGTTGTGCATTCTTCTTGAAATCGATGAGCACTAGGTCATTAGAGTTGTAATTTGGCCATTGTGGGCTTTATTCTATCTTTAATTAGCTTATTTTTAAGTTTGGATGTTATTTGGGTTGGGCCTTGTTTGACTAAGTCCAATCCTTGTTTAATTATGTCTTTATTTCCTTTTCCTAGTTGGGTTTGGACTAGTTTTACCCTAGGCCATATATTTGGACGAAAATTAGGTTATTTTTCTAGATCTAGGGCATCACCCTATGCCTATATAAAGGCACCAAACCCCTCTTGTAAACATAAGTTGAGTTGATTAATAAAATTGAGGTTTTTACCCAAATTGATTATCTTAGCTTCTTTGTTCTAGTTTGAGCAAAACTTAGGGTTCTTCAATCTTGTAGAGTCCTAGCAAACAATTAAGTTATGATACTTGATTGCTTGTGAATCTTGTGATCTTAGGTGTTCAATTGCAGGTCTAATTGGAGGTCTAAGGCCGACGAAAGAAGAAGATTGCTTGGGTGAGATTGTCGACATACACATCTAGAAGTTGAAAGTTGTTCAAGTTGATTCTTGGCGGGTCATAAGGGTGGATTTGAATCTTAAAACAACTAGATTCGTATCAATCATAGTTCAAGACATGTCTTACACTAAAAAATTCAGAATTAGTGAAGCAAGTCTGGAACAACTAATGCCTCTGTATCGATCTTCCCTATGGCTTCGAGATTAATGGGAAAATTAAGCCAAGTTTCGAAATGTACTACCCATCCATGTTCAGCAGGCAGTTCGACTACACCTAAAGAATTGATTTGCTGATAAGAGAATCTATCTTGAAGCTCACAAATCGATGGAGGGTAAACGGAAAGGTGAAAGGTTCAACCTTACTCCACTTCTTCCACAAGCTGCATCTAATTTTTCTGAATGGTGGTCTCATATTTGGGATGAAGTAAGCAATGAAGATGTTAAAGCAGCTCTTGCTCAGCTTAACTTCCCTCCAGGTACTTCTTTTGCTTGTTTATTTCGAAAACTCCCCATTATTTGCTTCTTTGCTAATTTCTCTTCCCGCAACCAAATTGTTTCCTGCACCAAAGAAAGAACCAAAGAATCCTTCCACATTTAAACGTGCTGCACCTTCCAATGAAGAGAATGGTGAAAAATCATCCAAGAAGCTAAAAAAAAACAAGCCGACTCCTGTTGAAGCTAATATGGAAGACAAAAATGGCACCATTTCTCCTCCTTTAGTGGTGTCACCACTTCAGGTATGTGTTGAAATGCTTTCTTTTAAATTCATAACTCAAATTACATGAATTTCATTTAATTTTTGCTTGAATTTATTCCAATTAAGGTGGCAAAAAGTCCTTCACCACGTGAACATCTGGATGATGATTCACCACCTTACTCTCCTCCTCCCCTATCTCCAAGTCGCATAGCTCCAGAAAATGGCCAAAACGAAGTTGCTTTAATCAGACAAATCGCACAAGCTGGTGAAGATGGCCATTCGGATGACACTAACTCCCTTGGTGATATGGATGATGACTTAGCCAAGGTGTAGCCTAATAATGATGCATTGGCAAGCATCTTGAAAAATATGGGTTCTGATTCCCAAGATGGTGGCAATGTTATGGATCACTTGGATGAGGTACTTTTCTTCGCGTTTTACGATTTAAACATGCACCATTATGGTTTGTAAGTTTTGACTTCTGATTATTTGGTGCAGATGGCTAGAGATCCGATTTCTGACTTCGATGCCACTAGCGCTACACCATGCTCAAATGTTAGGATTAAAAAGAAGGCTACTGCACATGCACCACAAGCTTCGGCCAACAATTCTCCTTCACGTGATCAAGTAAGTTTTTGCACCGTACTTCTTAATTTTATAAATTCGGCAAACATCTCCCAATTCACCAAACTTGTTTTTAGGTTACTCAAAATGTGGCACCATCGCCCCAAAAGGCAACTTCAAGTTCTTTTGATGATGAAGTTTTAGTGGCACCGACTCCTTTTGTCAAATCAAATGTTGCTTCCTCCTCGGTAAGAAACCAAACTTCTCATGAAATTTATTTCAAACATTTTGAAATTTGCAAGTAAAAAGTACTTACTTGGTGGTTTCTTTTAGGATCCTGCTGCATTGGCTAAGAGGTGTGATTCTTTGAAGATATTCATCTCAAAGGCCTTACCAGAAGCTTCTGGAACTTTATCAGCCTCATGTCCTCAATCTCCTTCAGAATCTGAATTAGTGGAAGCTCTAAAAGGCATCAGGGAACTTCTTGCCCATGTCAATAGAGTTGTCGATGCTGAGTCATTGGATGTCTTTTATGCCTTTGCTCTTACTTCGGCCACTGCACCTGAACTTGAGGAAAGGGAGGCTCAGTTTTGGCGCAACTTTCACAGGCATCTTGAGTTGTTTCTTTCTAAATGGCGCCCCGCATTTGCTCAATTCAATAATGTTGCTCCAAAGAGAGGCTATATGAAGGTCAGGAAGCCAAGCTTGATTCTGATGTTTCTAGAGCTCGTAAATTGGTTCCTCTAAGAAATGAAGAGGTTTTACTTCAGGATGAGCTTGATTCTATCATGGCTAGGGCGATTGCAATTATGAAAAGACTTGCCAAATTGTCCTCCGAGAGGGAGAAATCGGCTTTTCTGGATAGTGAATCACATCATGAAGGAAGCTATGGATCTTTTCGAAAGCCGATTATAGGAAGGTAATCATGGAGAAGGACTTCCTTAAAAGTCTTCTTGCTTCTTATGCGGATGAATACTTCTCTTGAAGGCATTTTCTTCCTAAGTCCCTAGGTAAGAACAAGAAAATAGGATAGAAAATATGATCACTCCACCACCTTGTGATCTTGGTGCTTATGGATAATTAAATTTTGGTTTATGCATTTATTTTTGAACAATTGCAATTTCACTTTGAATTGGTGGCATATATTTTTTGCCAACTATGAATATTTATGCATAAGTGGCTAAGTATATTTAGCCAACTAGAAATTTAATTTTGAAATATTTCCTATCTAATGGCTTAAGAACTTATTTTAGCCATATAAATTTTGTTTATGTTTGATTATGGTATAAATTTGGCTACACCAAATAATCAAAAGTAAATGAATTAGGGTATGGCCTTGATTGTAATCGACAAAAAGCCATAAAAATACTAAATAATTCGGCCCTAACCTTTCAATTAGGGCCAAAAATCAAAGCTTAAAAGCTTCTTTCTTTTGGTGTCGGTGCCAAACATTTTTGACACAAAAGATGGCTTTAAGCCATACTTTATTTCCATTTGTCACCAAAAAGACCTTGAAATATACCTCTTTTCCTTTTATTTCCATGATTTTACCAACATTACAAAAGAAAAGATTCTGAGGCTTGCTGCGTGTAGGAAGGTACCCATGCCGCGTCCGGGGAGGATCCTGACTAACAAACCTTCTGATGCATGCCGCTCACGGGAAGGTACCCATGCCGAGCTCGGGGAGGGTCCCTGTAAAAGATACATGTTATATTTTATTTTATTTATCAAGCCGCAAATACGCACTTGGGGCGGCTATGTCCACTAAGAGTTTTCAAGTGTTCAACTATACATTGGTGAAGAATACGGCTAAACATTCATGTATTGCCATAATTTCTACACCATCTTCTTCAGGATTGGGATCAAACTCTGGTTCTGGCACTGACTTTGCTTCCCACGCACTTGGATAATATCTTTTGAAATATCTACCATTTATGAATTTGGGGTGCCATTTCCCATCTTGAGTTTCAAGCCAATAAGCACAATTTTTTTAGCACTTTCCTTATACAGAACAGACCTTCCCATTTAGGTGTCCATTTCCCATGACTCTAAATCTTTTACCAATAGGCAAAGTAGCTTTCCACACTAATGCTCCTTCAATTTTGCGGCGCACCTTCTTGTTGTAGCTCTCGACTTTTCTCTTTTGGGCCTGTAAGTGATCTAAAGCCAATAATCTTTCTGACTCCGCATCTTCAAGATCAATCATCATGGATTCATTGTATTCTTCCCAAGTTAAATTATTTTGGAATGCTATCCTAGTCGATTTGGCCAAGATCTCTACTGGCACTATGGCGTCATGGCCATAAGTGAGACTATAGGGACTTACACCAGTGCTGGATCGCTAAGACATATGGTATGCCCATAATGCCTTTGGTAAATGCTCATCCCATTTTCCTGGTGCGTTCTTGATCATTTTCTCAAAAGACTACTTTGTTGGAGGCCTCGGCTTGCCCATTTGCTTGCGCATAATATGGTGTAGACCTTGTTAATTTGAGGCCATACTCTTTTTCAATCTCCACAACTAACTTGCCATCAAAGTTGGTGCCTTGATCTGTTGTGAGTGTTTCTGGAATTCCAAAGCGGTGAATGATGTTCTCCACTATGAATTTCTTAACCTCCACATTGGTGGTTTTATTCATTGCCTTAGCTTCCACCCATTTGGTGAAGTAGTTTGTAGCAACGATGATGAAACACACTCCTCCCTTGGTCGGTGGGAAAAATTTTCCAATTAGGTCAATTGCCCAACCTCTAAACGACCATGGTTTTATGATAGAGTGTAGCTCTTCGGATGGGAGCCTAAAGATAGGTCCATATATTTGGCATTCTTCGCATCCTTTTGCAAATTCGATGCAATCTTTGAGCACCGATGGCCAATATAAGCCATGACGGCTTGGTGCGCTCCGCACAAGCCTTGATGTATATCTTTCACCGCTTTTCAGGCTTCTTATTTATCCAAGCATCTTAGATAAACACCATCCTCACCACTTTGATATAGCTCATCGTACGGCCAAAGTTCTTATTCTTCGATCAACCCTTATTGATGGATTATTGAGGTACTAAATAAACGGTTCTCGCCAATCGGTGTGGGGATGATCTATGTTGGAAACTTCAAACACATTCTCTCTATTGAGTGCCGATGGCATGCTTCTTCTCTCGACATGCACCACTTTCTTCCATATTTTCTATCCCTCATTGTATCTGCAATAAAAGGTTAGTAAAATAAAGAAAATCCTCAAAAATAGTGTGTGTGTGATTGAGCCAAAAACAACCCTATTTTTATGTCTATTTTATTATGTTTTTGGATCTATTTATGCTTAATTATATGCTATTTTGATAACATTTGTGTTTTGAGTTCTTAAGAGATGTGAAATTAAGAAATTGTTATTTTTCACTGCTTTTGGAGCTATTTTGATAACTTTTTACACAGATTTTAGCATAGCAATTTCGAGTATAGATTTGGAGATTCGAAGTTCGTGTTTGAAGACTCATTGAAGATAATTTTGAAGATTTGAAAACTTTGAAGAATTATTTCAAGGAGCAAGGATTGAATATTTGAGCTTTAATTGTGAAAGATTGAAGACAAGTCATGAACAAGTTCTCAAGCTTTGGTATTTTTGGATATTTTATATGGGAAAATATTCAGCCCATATAAGACATTAATTGGAATTAAAATCCCAATTAATGACTCCTATATCCAAGGAAATATCCAAATCCCGTAGATTCCCGATTCTAGTCCTAACAGGATTAGGATTCAGTGCAGTTTTGGTAGAAAAATCATAACTTTCTACTCAGACCTCCGTTTGAAGCCCATGAGTACCTGTTGGAAAGCTGACTCCGAGATCTACAACTTTCCTTCAAAGTCCAAGACCCAGTTCTGCCGTCTTCAAGCCCGAAAATGTCGTTGACGTTTCTACACGAAATCAGGATTTTTTTCAGGATCCTATTTTAACTTGGATTCTACTCTAAGAAGACTTTTAATCCAACTTGGAGTCTAAGTTAGACCCAAAACCAACTTAGACCTCTTTCCAGGATTGGAATTCCTAGGGTTATTTCCACTATAAATAGCCACCTTAGGTCTAGGTTTTTAATACATGTAGATCTAGAAATTGTATTTGGTAGAATTATTGAAGATTTGGAGGACAAAAGCCCTTGTGCCTCCGCTCCCCTCTTCTTCCATCCATAAGATAAGTTTTTCTTCTTATTCTTTGGATGCTCACTCAATTCATGAGTGAGTATTCCTGTTCTTTACTCCAATGTAGAATTTAATTGATCTCTTGACTTATATATTGGTGAGATTTTGTGCTTATATATGATAATTGTTCGAGTATTCCTTTAATCTTTGTTTTAATTCTATGTTGCTTGCTTTGATGGATTGAGCCGACACTTTCTTGATAAATTAAGTTAGCATTAGCTAGATCAAGTCGTGGATTGACGTCCAGGCTTGGTTGTTTGTAGCAATTGGTTGAGGACGGAAGTCCCTTCCAAGGGAGATAAGGGACTTTGAGTGAGAAATTACTCTTTGTGCTTGTATAACTTACTAGTTCTTAATGCTTTGATTCCTAGCAAATCTTTAAGGCTTGACGGCTAATTGATTAGTTAGGAGGAAAAAGGGGTAATTTAAGCTTTGACGAGTAATCTTATCTAATTAAGGTAATTCAGAATTTAATTCCAACAAGCTATTCTATGATTTCATAATTATTAGATATCAATGATCCATGGTATAATTGTCAAGAGGGATATTAATTCTACATTGGAGGTTTTTATTAATTGTTTTATTAATTATTCACTGCTTTCTTACCAATTGTTTTCTTTAATTTTCTTGATTGCTTCCTTAGTTAATTTTAATTGTTAGTTAAATTAGATTCAATTTCACTATAAAAATTCTCTTTAATTTATTTGACTGGTTTAAGAAAAAGATAAATAACCTATCTCTCTGTGGGTTCGACCCCTACTTGCCCTATCTGCTTTAGTTAGGATTTTGTTGGGATTTTATTTTTATGATTTGCTGACGACCGATCATAAATTTTGGCGCCGTTGTCGGGGAGATTGTGAATTATTTTTCTTTTTCTTTCTTTTTCTATTTTAATTTGCACTTGATCTTCTTTTATTTTGTAGAAAAAAAAAATTCAATGGAGCAACCACGTTCATTAAGGGAGCTGAATTTCAACTGTGAAGTGCCGCCCCTATGTATTGATTATCCAGCAATGGATATGACATACCAACTGAAGCCAGGAGTAATCCGTATGATGCTGACTTTTCAAGGAGAGCCTCATGAGAATCCTCATGAACATCTGCAAGGTTTCTTTATCAAGTGTGCTGCAATCACTGGGATGCCTGAAGAACAAGCTAAACTTCGAACTTTTCCACTCACTCTTGAAGGAAAAGCAAGGAGCTGGTTTGTGAGCCTATCACCGAAATCTATAACTTCGTGGAAGGAATTGGAGACATCATTTTTGAACAAGAACTTTCCAGAAGCAAAACGAGCTGTTGTCAGAAAAAAAATCAGTTCTTGTCAACAATCACCTGACGAAAAGTGGCACCAATACTGGGAACGATACAATGAGATTTGTGCAAGTTGCCCTTATCACAACTTGAGTGAAGCACTTCTAATTCAGAATTTTTATGATGGACTTCTCTGTGAAGATCGAACATACATTGATTCTGCAAGTGGATGAAGCTTAACACTCAAAACACCTGAAGAAGCAAGAAAGCTGCTCAACACCATGACTAAAAATATACATCAGTTTAATTCCACTGACGAAACTATGTTGCCTAAACCATTCGAGTTACAAAACGAACGACTAAATAACCTTGAAGCAAGTATCAAATCGATAACTGCTCAGCATGGAGATTTAGTGAAGATGTTCACAAACATGATGACTATGTTCTCTCAAAGACTCATGCCGCCACCATCAAGCATAAATCAAGGATGTCTGAAGGAGCATGCAAATGGATTAAACAAGACACAAGGATATGAAGTCGACTCAATGGAAGAAATTCAACAGTGGTATGCACAAGATATGGAATTACCTAATGTTCCATTCCCACCAACGACATCACTACCTCCAGCACCTGCTTCCTCTACTGAACCACCACCAGTTGCTGTATCCAACATTCAAGTGACTAGAGAAGAGGAGACTCCAGCCGAACCCAAGAAGAAATAACCTACTTCATCACCAAGAGCTTCTCGACCAAAATCAAGATTCGAAGGGATGAAGGAGATGGAAAACATCTATGGTCCACCACTGTTTCCTCAAAGGTTTGCACAACAACTCAATTCACTTCGAAATTTAGAGGTAAATATTCCTTTGCTTGCTGAAGTTGCAAGAGTGCTCAGGTACGCTTCTTTTCTTAAAAATCTATGCATTGCTAAGATGAAATTTTCTGAAAAATATGCCTGCATGAATGAGAATATATCTGCTGCTTATCAGAGAAAATTGCATCATAAAAGTAAAGATTTAGGATCTTTTTTCTGTTCCTTGCAAGATAGGAAAAGAAAATATAGAAAAAGCTATGTGTGAATTTGGATTTTCAATTAATATCATGCCTTTTTCTATCTATTCCCAATTGAAAATAGGACATATGACTAAAACTGATCTTATTGTGCAATTTGCTGATAGAACTAACATTAAACCTGAAGGTTTAGTTGAGAATGTTTTAGTGCAGATAGGAGACTTTGTTTTTCCTGCAGATTTCTATGTCCTGAAGATGAGTGAGGATGATCTTCATCTACCTCACTTGCCGATGCTGCTAGGAAGACCCTTCCTTTCAACAGCCATAACAAATTTTGACATGAAAGATGGAAAACTCAGCATGGAATTTGATGGTGAAATTATTAAATTTGATATAAATGAAGCCATGAAAACTCCTATTGAGATCCATTCTATTTATGCAATTGATGCAATTGAAGTTTGCTCTGAACAAGTTCAATCACTTCAATGTGAAGATGAGCTTGAACTAGTTCTTGCAAAAAGCCTGGATGTAGAGGAAATCAAGGAAGTAGAAATCCTGACACCAGAAGATGTAGCTGAAACCATCAGAGAATTGGAGACATCACTTGCTGTTGAAGAAAAAGCATCAGTTTCCTACATCAGTTTGGAGCCAACACCCCTGCCATCCATCATTCAACCGCTTGAAGTCAAGCTCAAACAACTACCTGAAGGCCTGAAATATGTTTTCCTTGGAGACAAAGAGACTCTACCTGTTGTTATTTCAAGTAAATTGAATAATTTACAAGAGGAACAACTCATAAGAGTTTTGAAGGAGTACAAGGAAGCCATTGGATGGACTGTTGCTGATATCAAGGGAATAAGTCCTACTGTATGGATGCATAGGATTCGACTTGAAGATGATGTAGTACCTGTTCGACAGCCACAAAGAAGACTCAATCCGAACCTTGCTGAAGTCGTCAAGGAAGAAGTGCTCAAATTACTTGGAGCTGGTCTCGTTTATGCTATATCAGATAGTAAATGGGTCAGCCCTGTCCAAGTAGTTCCCAAGAAATCTGGATTCACCATCGTGAAAAATAAGGATGGAGAGCTAGTTCCTCAAAGACTGCAGAATGGATGGAGAGTATGCTTCGACTACAGAAAGCTAAACTCTGCTACAAGGAAGGACCACTTCCCATTGCCATTCATCGACCAGATGTTGGAGAGGTTAGCTTGCAAAGCCTACTACTGTTTTCTGGATGGGTATTCAGGATACTTCCAGATTCCAATAGCACCTGAAGACCAAGAAAAGACCGCCTTCACATGCCCTGCTGACATTGTCAATTTCTTAGCCACTCGACGCCTACCTTCAGATCTTAGTAAAGGAAAGAAGCTGAAGATCATCAGTGATGCCAAATATTATCTTTAGGATGACCCATACTTATGGAGACAAGGTTCTGATCAAGTTATGAGGAGATGCATCCCTGATAATGAAATTCAATCAGTTTTGAAGTTTTGCCACAATGATGAGAGCAGAGGTCACTTTGGACACAAGAAGACAGCAAGGAAAATCTTGGATTGTGGAATCTATTGGCCTAGGATCTTCCAAGATTCTTTCGAATACTGCAAGAATTGTCCACGCTGTCAGAAAGTGGGAAATATTTCGAAAAGAAGTCAAATGATTCAAAGTCCTATATTCGTTGTTGAAATCTTCGATGTATGGGGAATTGATTTCATGGGACCTTTTTCTCCATTAGAAAAGAAGTATTACATACTTCTAGCTGTGGACTATGTTTCCAAATGGATCGAAGCAGTCGCTATAGAGAAGGACGACGCAAGAACCGTGGTCAAATTTATAAAGAATAACATTCTTCATAGATTTGGCATACCTAGAGCCCTCATCAGTGATCGTGGAACCCACTTCTGCAACAAAATTGTACAAGCATTAGTTGAAAAGTATGGAGTAAGCCATAGGGTATCTACTTCATATCATCCTCAAACCAATGGTCAAGCCAAAATATCTAATCGTCAAGTAAAGCTGATTCTGGAGAAAACAGTCAATGTTCAGAGAAAAGATTGGAGTATGCGACTAGGAGATGCTTTATGGGCATATCGAACAGCCTATAAGACACCCCTAGGTATGTCCCCATACAGAATTGTGTTTGGAAAACCATGTCATCTACCTGTGGAGATAGAACACAAAGCTTGGTGGGCAATGAAGCAATGCAATCTTAACTTCGACGAAGCTGGAATTCAGAGAATGCTGCATTTACAAGAACTTGAAGAAATTAGGAATGAAGCCTATGAAAATTCAAGGATTTACAAGGAGAAAACGAAAGCTTTACATGACCAAAAGATATTGAGAAGAACATTCCATGAAGGACAAAAGGTTTTATTATTTATGGGACAAATGAGGAAATTCCCTGGGAAATTAAGATCAAGATGGGCTGGTCCTTTTGAGATAAGAAGAGTACATCCCAATGGATCAGTAGAAATCTATAATCCAACTTCTCAGATGCAATTTAAAGTCAATGGACAAAGATTGAAACCTTTTTTTGAGTCTTTCCCCATAGGATGGATAGAGGAAATTACTTTGGAAAAAACAGTTTATCTTCCAAATTAAAAAAAAAAAACGGGGGGGGGGGGAGTCGAAGCTAATGACTTTAAACAAGCGCTTGTTGGGAGGCAACCCAATAATTTTAATTTCTAACTTAATTTTTATTTTGCAGATTTTAAGAGAAAAAAAAAACAAAAAAATTGAATTGGAAGAAGCCAAGCACCGAGCCACGGAACCATGCATGACCCACGCATGACCGGCCATGACTCGATGGCATCAAGACATGGCCCGGACATGGCCAAGACATAGCAGGCCATGACCCGGCCATGCTGCAAAACATGACCGAGACATGCAGGCCATGGCTCGGACAATACCGAGCCATGCCGAGGCAAGGCACCGGCTACACTAGGCCTTGGCTCGGACATGTCCGAGCTTAGGCGGGGCACGCCAGGCACCTCACTCAGCCATGCCGCACTCTACCACCGGGCATACCAGATGAGCCGCGCCCAGGCACGCGACATCAGCAGGCCCCCGCACGCCAAGCGCAAGGCTGCTGTCTCGCTCAACCCGCGCACAAGGCCATTGTCTTGGTGTCGCGGCACCTTCCTCCTCTCATGCGCATTCCCTCTCTAATTGGGACTTTGAATCCTAATTGATTTGGAAGATATCAACTCTTTTCCAAATAGGTAATGGACTCCTAATCCAGATATGTTTCTTACTTTTTACTCTAATTAAAACCTCTTAGGAATAGAATTTGATCACTATATAAAGGCACCTCTACCTCCTCTTTTATTCATCAAATCACAAGAGCAATACTTGAATCCCGGTTAAGAGTAAGAGAAGCCATCGATAAGGTCTTATCGATTTGAGCAAAGGAGAAATCGACTAAGGCAAGTCGATAAGAGGGCAATTTTTGGAGAAAATTGTCGACAAGAAGCATGTAAGTCGACACCACCTTAAGTCGACAAAAAAATTTTGATTTTCCTAGTTTCTCTTGAAGATGTTGATGATGCTCACCACCATGGATTTTGAAGTTCAATTCAAGAATTTTCGGAACCAATTTTATCAAATTGGAGCTGCTCAATTTGGTGAGAAATTTCAAGGAAGCTTTCTACGTCAAGATTGCCATGAACTTCTAGACTTGATTGCTTCTTTGCTTGAAGAAGAAATTGCTACCAAGCCAGGATTCAAAGCTAAGTAGATTTATCAATTTCTTTTGGAAAAAGCTAACAAGTCTCAAGAAGCTGTTATGAGATCAAGAGCTAGAGCTGAGCATGAGTTTAGAAATCGATTTCATCCCTATGAGAATCGATTTCATCATCCCCAAGGACCAAAGAATTTTAATGGAAGAATAAGACCTCAAGTTGCACCTTGGAATAGGCCTTTTTCCATGCCTAGGATGGGAGGATATGACACCAAGCCCTATAGGCCACCCTATAGACCTCCTATGCGATGTGCTCCTTTTCCTCAAAGAAATCATGATCCAAATTATGCCTCTTCATCAAATAGGCCGATAGCTACTGTTTTTACTTTGGAAGAATTTAAGGCTCCATCACCATTAAGGGAACTCAAGGATCCGTTAGATGACCAAGGTGAAGACAAAATTGTGATTGTTGTTTCAGACTCTGAGTCAAGTGATGCTTCTTGTGATAAGAAAGAGGAAGAAGAAGTTAACCAAGAAAAGGGGAATGAGGAAGAGCTTCATCCTTTCCTTGTTCGATGCAAAGAGATTAGTGATCAAATTACTAGCTTAAGAGAGGATTTTAATAACATAATTGGAAATTTGGATGACCTCTTCAATTCATTGGAGAAGGCTATTCATAAACGAATTTAGGTTTAGATTTAAATTTCTTGTTTTTAGATTTATTTTTATGCATCTTAGGATTAGTTATGTAGTTTATGCTTTAATTTTAATTTTCCTTTATCTTATGTCTTTATTTTTCAAGTTTCATTAATAAATTATCTATCCAGTTTTATTTTTCTATCACCTTAATTTTCTATTGCCTTTATGCATGAGTAAATTTTCTCTATCAAGCCGCCAGGTATGTTTTCTAGAACCTTAACTCTTTATTTTTGGAAAGATAATGCATGAATTGTTTCCTTTTACATTTAGGACAATGTGACTTTTAAGTGTGGGGGGTGAATACTTGACAGGTTTATTGCTTGAATAATTGAGTCATATGCTAGTTATTGTTTGCATGAGAACTTAGGATGGGAATTGCGTGTTTTTGGATTGTTTTTTATTGATCATATCTCCCAATTTTTCAAAATTGATTTTCGACATAAATTTTAATTTTTTATGATAAATTTCGATATTTTCAAACTATTTGAATATTTTATGCATACTTTGATTAATTAATTTGATTATGATTGATGAGTGCTTAGAATTCTAATAATGCTTTATTTATTAATTGAGTTATAGCATGTGGTTTGATTTCTTAGAATTAGGTATAATTGAAGTTTGTGATATGATCTTATTTATTAATTGCTTATATGATTATCTATTTCTAGAACTTGTGTTCAATCTTGATTGAAGTTATGATTGAGAAAGTATGTTATTGATATGTGTCAAGAATAAGTGTGGGGGACTACTTATAAAGAGCGTAATCAAAATTTTGTATTCATAAAAAGAAGTGCTTTCATGACAAGAGGAGAAGAGGTATTTTTGTACTTAAAAAAAAATTATCCATTGTTGTCACTCTTTTCTATAACAAAAGGAGTTAGTAACCCTTGGAAAGAGGATAAGAGGCATGGAATTACAGAAATATTGTCCCTCTAAAAAATATATAAAAGAAGGAGTCCTTCTAGAATGCTAGTAGCCTCAAAAGGGAGTTAGTAACCCCTAAATCATGAACACTTCAAAGGTTAGTAACCTCAATTTTCTAAAAACAATTACCCTTGAAAATCTATTATAACCCACAATGACCCTTGATGTATATCTATGACATTGCAATCTTTTGACTAATGGAGAAAAAGAGGAAAATATAAGCTTATAGAAAGAAGTAGTTATAGAAAGAGAAGAATAGTAAGTGATTAAAGCTACTTTGATTATGGCTACTTAAGAATGATGATACTTGTTATTTCTTGATTTTTGAATTGAGTATTATTATTATTCTTTGTTATTCTGATTTCATGATTGAATTAATTCTTTGATATATGTATGAATTCAAATTGATTTCTTTTGAAAAAATTGATTTTTGATTAACTTACACATTGATTTGCTAAGGGACTAGCAAAGTTCAAGTGTGGGGGAATATGATTGAGCCAAAAACAACCCTATTTTTATGGCTATTTTATTATGTTTTTGGATCTATTTATGCTTAATTATATGCTATTTTGATAACATTTGTGTTTTGAGTTCTTAAAAGATGTGAAATTAAGAAATTGTTATTTTTCACTGCTTTTGGAGCTATTTTGATGACATTTTACACAGATTTTAGCATAGCAATTTTGAGTATAGATTTGGAGATTCAAAGTTCGTGTATGAAGACCCATTGAAGATAATTTTGAAGATTTAAAAACTTGGAAGAATTAATTCAAGGAGCAAGGATTGAAGATTGGAGCTTTAATTGTGAAAAATTGAAGACAAGTCATGAACAAGTTCTCAAGTTTTGGTATTTTTGGATATTTTATATGGGAAAATACTCAGGCCATATAAGACATTAATTGGAATTAAAATTCCAATTAATGACTCCTATATCCAAGGAAATATCCAAATCCCGTAGATTCCCGATTCTAGTCCTAACAGGATTAGGATTCAGCGCAGTTTTGGTAGAAAAATCATACCTTTCTACTCAGACCTCCGTTTGAAGACCATGAGTACTCGTTGGAAAGCTGACTCCGAGATCTACAACTTTCCTTTGAAGTCCAAGACCCAGTTCTACCATCTTAAAGCCCGAAAATGCCGTTGAAGTTTCTGCAGGAAATCAGGATTTTTTCAGGATCCTATTTTAACTTGGATTCTACTCTAAGAAGACTTTTAATCCAACTTGGAGTCCAAGTTAGACCCAAAACTGACTTAGACCTCTTTCCAAGTTAGGATTAGAATTCCTAGGGTTATTTCCACTATAAATAGCCACTTTAGGTCTAGGTTTTTAATACATGTAGATCTAGAAATTGTATTTGGTAAAATTATTGAAGATTTGGAGGACAAAAGCCCTTGTGCCGCCGCCCCCCTCTTCTTCCATCCATAAGGTAAGTTTTTCTTCTTATTCTTTGGATGCTCACTCAATTCATGAGTGAGTATTCCTTTTCTTTACTCCAATGTAGAATTTAATTGATCTCTTGACTTATATATTGGTGAGATTTTGTGCTTATATATGATAATTGTTAGAGTATTCATTTGATCTCTGTTTTGATTCTATTTTGCTTGTTTTGATGGATTGAGCCGGCACTTTCTTGATAAATTAAGTTAGCATTAGCTAGACCAAGTTGCGAATTGACGTCCAGACTTGGTTGTTTGTAGCAATTGGTTGAGGACGGAAGTCCCTTCCAAGGGAGATAAGGGACTTTGAGTGAGAAATTACTCTTTGTGCTTGTATAAATTACTAGTTCTTAATGCTTTGATTCCTAGCAAATCTTTAAGGCTTGACGGCTAATTGATTAGTTAGAAGGAAAAAGGGGTAATTTAAGCTTTGACGAGTAATCTTATCTAATTAATGTAATTTAGGATTTAATTCCAACAAGCTATTCTATGATTTCATAATTATTAGATATCAATGATCCATGTTATAATTGTCAAGAGGGATATTAATTCTACATTGGAGGTTTTTATTAATTGTTTTATTAATTATTCACTACTTTCTTACCAACTGTTTTCTTTAATTTTCTTGATTGCTTCCTTAGTTAATTTTAATTGTTAGTTAAATTAGATTCAATTTCACTATACAAATTCTCTTTAATTTATTTGATTGGTTTAAGAAAAAGATAAATAACCTATCTCTCTGTGGGTTCGACCCCTACTTGCCCTATCTGCTTTAGTGAGGATTTTGTTGGGATTTTATTTTTAGGATTTGCTGACGACCGATCAGTGTGTGTGATTACCACAAAGTGCTCTCGTGTTTGCACACAACTAAGTGGGTTGGCTGCCCTCTAATCACTCTTTATGATCTCACACAATTGCCTTTTACCCCTCCTTTTAATAGGCTTAATAAGAACAACTTGTAAGGATCAATTTGCTGTTCTCGTGACCTACTTGAGGAACAAACAATTAGTAGCAAAAACTAGAGTGAAACTCAAAGATAAATGATCTAGAAACCAAACCAAACTTGTAGCACTTCAATGTCGATGTAGATAGTCTCAATGTAGATGTTGTACTTTGAATTTGAGACCAAAAATTTCCTGTTTCAACCTTGCAAAAGGTCGAACTCAACCTGAAAAAGGGTTGAAACAGCCCCTAATCGCAAATCAACTCAATTCGAGCTCAAAATCCTATTTTGTACCACTTATTTTTCTTCCAACTTAAATTCGATGAATCCCAAACTATGAACCCTTCAAATTAACACTTCAATTACAGCAAAAGCTTCCCAAAATCTTCAAACAAACTTTTAATTTCACAATTCAAGGTCAAATTAAAGCCCTAATCAAAAAGCCCTAATCAAAAAGCCCCAATTAACCTGCAAAACCCTAACCTCCAAAAACGCCAACTTTTTTTATTCTTTTTTGAATTTTCACTATTTTCCCCAGAAAGATCAAGATGTAAAAACCATTGTTTTCAAAACCGGATCGGACCGGCCGGTTGGATCGGTTTAACCGGGAACCGCTGGCATGTCCGGTCCTTAAAGGTGTGGGAACCGCGGTTAGTCAACATGGTCAACAACCGAACAAAAACCGGTTGGACCGGCAGTTAGACCGGGTTCTGACCGGATGAAACCGGTTTGATAGTTGAGAAAATTTGGAAAATTTTTTGAAGGTGGTGAGTTTTGAACCCACAACCTTGTGGGTAACAAAAAACACACTTAAGCCACTGCACCAAATGCTTTTATGTGACATGTATATACCTTATATAATATTTAAAAGGTAAAATGCCAACAATTTCCATAAAATGCACTTGTCAGACCGGACCGGAGGCTGAACCGGTCGGATCGTCGATCGAAACCATCACCGATTCTAGTGCCGGCCCGGTTTCAAAAACCATGGTAAAAACCCTAAATCTAAAATATCAGCCAATTCCGACCACTAACGAATGCAGAACAAAAATCAAAAGTTTTTGGTTGAATTTTTTTTATTTTTTTAATATTTTTCAATATAACCTTGATGTATGAGGACTCCAAATCTCAAATTTCAAAGCAATCCGACCATTAATGAATCCACAACAAAAATTGAAAGTTTCTGAATTTTTTATTTTCAACTTTGTGATATGCATGATGGAACTAGAACTTGATGAATGATGAATAGAAGGATAGATTTACCGATTGAAGATGAAAACCTATGCTCTGATTACCAATTGATACGAATCTAGTTGTGATAGATTCAAATCTACCCTTGAAATCCTCCAAAGATCAAACTTGAAACTCCAACTTTTAGACTTGATGAAATTGATAGTCTTCCCAAAGATCCAATCTTCTTTCATCACCCCTAGATGATCAATTAGACCTGCAATTGACAACCTAAGATCACAAGAAACACAACTAGATAATCACTATCTAATTGTTTGCTAGGAGTCTACAAGATTGAAGAAATCCTAGGTATGCTCAAACTAGAACAATGAAGCTAAATTCTCAAAATAACTCTCTCTTTGATTGATAAACTTAACTTGTGTTTACAAGAGGGATATGGAACCCTTATAAAGTAGTAAGGGACGTCCTAAACCCAATCCTAAAGAAGTATGGGCGGATATAAGACCTTACAAGCCCAAAATAAAAGACAAGGAAAACTAGTCCAAGTCCAACTAGGAAAAATAAATAACAAAGCATAATTAAACAAGGATTGGACTTAGTCAAACAAGGCTCAATCCTAATGTCATCAAAACATAAAGATAAACTAATCTAAGATAGAATAAGGCCTCATAAGGCCGATTAGACCTAAACAAGCTCAGTTAGGTCTCAATCGCAAGCAACCTAAGAAACTTGTCTTCAAGTGGTTTCTTCATGCTCAAATCATCTTCAAAGGTCTTCAACTGAACTTCAATAATCTTCATATCTTCAAGATGAGTTCGAACAAGGCCCATAAGTGCATCCTTAAATCTCTTAGCTCTTGATCTTCTCATTGGCCCATTAGGTAAGATTAATGGATCAAATGGCATCGTCTTGGTACTTGGAACATGATCATCGACACCTCCTTGGTCTCCATGAATCTCCATGCTTCTTTGCAGGCCTTGCACATCCTCTCCTTCCTCTTCATTCTTGTCTTCAAGTCCATGATAAGCCTTGGGCGCATCAACCTGTCTGTCAGATCTGTGACAAGATTGGTCACCTAGCCAATTCCTGTCGTAAGGGGAGGAATTTTTCTCTCCCTCACCTTGTGTGAATTTTGCTACTTCTTCTGCTGTTGATAGTGTTCAACGTTGGAATCAGGATTCAGGTACTACTAAGAATTGGTGTATGGATTCGGGTGCCACTGATCATGTTACAACCAATCTTCAGAATTTATCTTTGGTCTCCGATTATGATGGTTTTGATGAAGTTATAGTTGGAGATGGCAAAGGCTTGTCTATTACACATAATAGTATTGTTGATTTCCGTTGCAAAAATAAATCCTTCAAGTTAGAGGATGTTTTATGTGTTCCTACCATGAAACAAGATCTTACTTCTGTTTCCAAGTTTTGTAAGGAGAATAATGTTTTCATTGAATTTTATGATGATTATTTTCTGGTTAAGGATGTGCAGACACGACAGGTACTGGTGCGGGGAGAGCTCATTGATGGTGTTTACCAACTCCCAGTTTCTAATCCTTCTAGGTCGCTAATCGTTCTTGTTTCCAAACGAGTCTCAGCCTTTGACTGGCATGGTCGCCTAGGACACCCCTCTCGGTCTATTTTTCAAGTTATTATGAATAAATTCAAGTTGTCATCTAATTCTTCTGATTTCTCTGTTTGTGATGCTAGTCAATGCAGTAAAAGTCATAAACTCCCTTTTGCCTTCTCTACATTGTCCGCTCTCGTCCTCTTGAGTTGATTTACTCTAATGTTTGGGGACCTTCCCCTGAACTTTCTATTGAGGGTTTCTCCTGTTTTGTTAATTTTGTTTGATGCGCCAAGGGCTGATCATGGTCTTGAAAAACTCAATGGAGATCATGGAGAAGATGAGCACATACGACAAGGAGGCTTCGAGAAGCTTGAAGATGCTAGGGATGCGCACAGAGAGGTTTCATGCTCATCGGAGTTGGTTTCAAGCTCATTGGAGTTGTCTAAGATGTCATTTGATCCATTGAAGATGCCATTAGACCCAATGACAAAAGCAAGAGCTAAAAGGTTCAAGGAAGCATTATTGGGCCTCATTAGAGCTCATCTTGAAGAGTTGAGGGCCATCGGAGTTCATTTGAAGGGCATTAGAGATTATAAGCAAAGGAATATTCCCATCGATTCCAAGTTGTGTACTCTACTTGAAATCGATGAGCATTAGCCCATTAGAGGTGTAATTTGGCCATTGTGGGCTCTATTGTATCTTTAATTAGCTATTTAATTAGTTTAGATGACATTGGGTTGGGCCTTTTTTGACTAAGTCCAATCCTTGTTTAATTAGACTTGTTATTTTACTTTTCCTAGTAGGATAAGGAGTAGGATCTTTCCTTGCTCCTTCCTTTACCCATAGGGCTTAGGGTTTAGCTATTGTGCCGCCCCCCTATGCCTATATAAAGGCATCAACCCCCTCTTGTAAATATAAGTTGAGATGATTAATAAATTCAGGTATTTACACCCAAATTGATTATCTTAGCTTCATTGTTCTAGTTTGAGCAAAACTTAGGGTTCTTCATTCTTTTAGAGTCCTAGCAAACAATTAAGTTATGATACTTGATTGTTTGTGAATCTTGTGATCTTAGGTGTTCAATTGCAGGTCAAATTGGAGGTCTAAGGCCGACGAAAGAATAAGATTGCTTAGGTGAAGAAAATCGACATACTCATCTAGAAGTTGAAGTTGTTCAAGTTGATTCTTGGCAGGTCACAAGGGTAGATTTGAATCTTAAACAACTAGATTCGTATCAATTGGTATCAGGGCATAGGTTGTCATCTTCAATCGGTAAATCTATCCTTCTATTCATCTATCATCAAGTTTTTCATCCATCTCATCCATCAAAGTTTTTCAAATTTTTAAAATCCAAAAATTCTGAAAATTCATAAATTGATTGTAGTTTCATCTTAACTCCAATCGACTTGAAATTTCAGATTTGGAGTCCTCATACCAAGTAGTTTAATCGAAAAATATCCTAAAAAAAATAAAAAAAATTCGACCAGAATCTTGTGGAATTTATTCTGGCTTCGTTTGAGCCCGGAAAGCTTTGAAATTTTAGATCTAGACTTCTTTTAGTGTGTTCTTTTTGGGAAAATATTGAAACAAAAAATCAAAAAATCTGTGTCGAAATCGAAAATTTTCAGGTTCATAATTCTTGATTCGGGAATTTGGGGATTAGGGTTTGTTTTGAGCAATTGGTTCAATTGATTGCTTCTAACCCTAATTGATTGTTTGTTTGAGATTCTTGGGTTGCTTTTGCTGTGAATTGAGTTCTAATTTGAAGAATTTCAGGTTTAAACCCTATTGGAGACAAGTGGTACAAAATTGGATCTAAGTGGTACTAGGGTTTATAATTGATTGAATTGATTGATTTGTTTTGCTAATTGTGTTTTGTGCAGCAAGTTTGGGAGACAAAAAGCTGTTTGGATTGTTTAAAGATCACTCTTAGTTTGATTCACTCAAGTTATTGCTCTAATTGTTTGTTCCTCAAGTAGGTCACGAGAAGAAAGAAGGCTCTAACAATTTGCTCTTATTAGGCCTATTGAAGCTAGAAAAAGGCATAATCTTGTGAGATCATTAAGAGAGTAGTGGATCGCCAATCCATAGGTTGAGTGCAAACACGAGAGCACAACAAAGGTAATGCACACACACACTAGTGAGGATTTTATTATTAATCTTTCTTTGTGTGTAGGTACAATGGGAGATCAAAATCAAAACAATGACTTGGCTACCATGATGCAAACACTTATACAAAGATTAGATGCCATGGATGCAAGGATGGAAAATATGGCTAAAGCTCAACAAGAGCCACCACCTCAACAAAGGGAGAACCAAGTCGCACCAAACAATGAACAAAGGGATCAACAACAACAACCTCAAAGGCAACTTGCTAGGAGAGTTGATCCAATGGAAAGATTAAGGCAACAAGAACTTGGAGGTCAAGCCTAAAATGAAAACTTGCGGCCTAGGAGAGGTGAACCAAGGGAGGAGATTAAAGACAACATCAAATACAAAATCCCAAAGTTCAATGGGAGAGGGACACCTTCGGATTACTTGGATTTGGAGTCAAAGCTAGACATGTATTTTGACTATCACCCCTATGCCGAATCTAAGAAGGTACAAATTGTTATCCTTGAATTTGTTGAGAATGCTTTGAATTGGTGATCGAGTCGTTGAGCAATCACAAGATAAATCCCCACAAAACTTAACTAAATAGCTAGGGTAAGTAGGGGTCGAATCCACAGAGAGAGAAGATAATTTTTTTACTAATTTATTGTGTTTAAAATAAGAAGTTTGAAAGTTGAGGTCAAATAATCTAAAATTAATACTAACAAAACAAACTAGAAGCGAAATAAATCAAGTAACAAACTATATAAGACAAGTCTCCAATATAGAATTAATTTCACTCTTGACTAGATTGATATGGATCATTGACACAAATCATGAATTTGATATTAATTGTCAATCAATTAAGCATCATAAATTATTCCAAAGTAGTATATATCCTAAGACATAGGCTTCAACTTTCCCTAGAATAAAATAATCTTCCTAATATCTTAAACAACTCCACTTGAATAATTGGTATAGGAGAGGAATACTCAACCCTCCAACATGCTAATAAAATCAATCCGCATCTCGCAAAAACCAATTTCTATTGTTTCTAATCAAGCATCACCCTGTGAAGAATCATAGAACAAGCATTAAGGTTTACTTTTCCGCATGCATGATAAATCAATACCAAACTCATTTACATCTATTACCATCTCGGCCTATAGATTTCAACAAGGTTTGATAATCCCATTGAACCTAGGACTCCTAGAATTAACAATTGTTACTTGGACCAATATTAGCTTGACTCAAGCCAACTTGAATCTAACAATAGCATTCATAAATCTCAAGATAAGTAGGCCTCCAAATCAATCAAAATATGAACACATAAGATGAAGTATAGGGATAAGAAACATATTCAAATAGAAAATTAAATTATAAAGAACAAAAGTCTCCCCATAAATAATAATAAGTCAAGAGATCAATAAGATCCTACATTGGAGAAATAAAAGATTAGCTACTCATGAATTGAGTAGCCATTAAAAGAAAAAGGAATAGAAAAACCTAGAAGCTGGCCGGCGGCTCTCCTTGCTCTCCAAATTCGTCCAACCCCCCATTCTAGAGAGAAAAGATGTCTATTTATACTAGAGACTTAGGGCAAACTTAACCTAGGACAAAATAGACTTTTAAGCTCATTAAACCCTCTCCAATTGAGTGGAATTTCGTCCTCCAAGTCTGGGCTATCTCCAAATACCGAAATTAGGTTAATCATATCAATTTGGGCTTGAATTCATGGGTTTTTTCTAGGTCCAGCATGTCTGCAGAAACTTCAGGGGTTCAGGGGCATTTACGTCCACGATAACGGCAAAACTGGGTCTTGACCAAAACACGAAAGTTGTAGCTCTCGGAGTTAGCTTTCCAACGCATATTCATATGCCTCATTTGGAGTTCTGGATCAAAAGTTATGGCTGTTTTCCCAAACTGACTCCAAATCTGGAAAGAAAGGAAGAAGCTTCAGCATCAAGACACCCACAAGTGGCTGATGGCGCACACTGACAAAGGCCCCGACTCGCGTTGGGCGCCCACCTGGTTGGCCTGAGCACCCAGGTCTTAAGCCTGATCACCCATGTCCTCCTGATGGCTCGACATGTCTTCTTGCAACTTGAATTCTTCTTACTCCTTTGCTTTGGAACTTTGAAGCTTTCAACTTTATGACTTCAATTGGCATAAAATTGACTCCATAAATTCTTCATTCACGAACACGAGATCTCCAATTTCTTCCAAGAAAATCCATGAAAAACCTTTGTGCTAAAAATCATCCAAAATAGCTCCAAAAAGTGCCTAAATTAACATATTTGCATATTCTACCTCTTCAACACCTACAATCACAAATGTAAGCATTATAGGGTAAAATCTAACACAAGTACATTCAAAAGCATAGGAAAATGACCATAAAAACATGCATCATTTTGGTCTGATCATATTTCCCCCACACTTAAGCTTTGCTAGTCCCTAGCAAACTAGTGTACTTCGCTCAAAAGAGTGGTCAAAACAATTTCAATTGCACACACATATCAAGAGACAACCTAATCAGGAAATCAAGATATCATAGAATAATGAGAATACTCAATTCTAAAAATCAAGAGATAACAAGCATCATCAATCTTAAGTAAGCATAATAAAAGAAATTCAACTCACTTATCATCTTTTTCTCTTTACATAACTATCACTTACCATAAGCTTGTGTATGCATCTATGTTCCACAAAAGAGTAATATCATGGATATTCATCAAGATATAAAATGGGTTAGAAAGGTGGCTTATTTTTAAGAACCAAGGTTACTAACCTTAGAAGCGTTCATGACTTAGGGGTTACTTAACTCCTTTTTTTTTCTTTGAGGTTACTAACACTCATTTTTCAGAGGGACAATACTTCCACATTCCATGCCTCTAACCCTCTTCTAAGGTTACTAACCTTTTCTTTTATTAATTAATTAATTAATTAATTTTTTTTCAAAGAGTGACAACTATGGAAAGATCAGAAGTACCTCTTCTCCTCTTTCATGAAAATACTTCTTTTTAAAGATTCTAGCTACCCTTGATACCCCCATACTTATTTCTTGACATATCCATGACATACTTCTATAAGTGTAAACAAGATTCAACACAAGTTCTAGAAGTAATAAGTTATGAAAGCATTGGATAAATAAGTTTATATCACAATCTCAAATTATACTTAATTCTAAGAAATCAAATACATGCTAAAACTTAATCAAAGATTAAGGCATTCTTAATACTCTAAGCATCAATCTTCCATAATCAAATCAATCACTTAACATGTGTATAACAATTAAAATTCAAAATTTTGCTCAAATTTTCGAGATAAGAAACTACCTAACCAAATCTAAAAACTAAACCTAAAGTTAACACTAAAACTAAACATGCAAAAATTATTCTACTTTCGTAGGTGTACGGCGGCACTTAGCTCGTGACGCAAGCCATTTCAACCTAAGACTGATATGGGTACTTAGGAGGTGTTATGTCACCTGAGGGTTTTATTAACTAGGACGACACCCACAAACATGTATAGTAGAACAAAAATTAAACAATATTTTTTTTTCTTCTGCTTCTCTTTTTTTTTTTTAAATATTAAGCATTAAGCATTCACCTATTTCCTCCCCCCACACTTAAACTCAACATTGTCCTCAATGTGAAAGTAAACAACAAACCAAACAAGTAAAGGTTGGGTGCGAAATTTAAAGAGCTAAAGTGTAAGCGGCATACCTTGTATGGATGATGAAGCTGCAACTTAAACATGAAAATAATAAAGAAATTAAAAGGGAAAAGGGAAAGGGGAAAAACTTAATTGTCTTATTAATGGAAAAATAAAAACAAGCTTAAAATAAATAACTACTACCTAAGTGCATAAAAGTAAAATTAAAATTTCTAAGACCTAAATTCAATCAATCGGCTCATCAATAGCCTTCTCCATAAGCTCAACAAATTCCTCCAAGCTTTGGGTAATACCATTGAGATCCTCTTGAATTTGGATTACACGATCACATATGCTTTTGATCTTGATAAAAACAGGATGAGTAGTTGACTTCTTTTGCTCGTCCTCTGATCGACTTCTTCTTCATCATCCTTAGACTTACAATTGAGGTCCAAGCTTGGGTTAGATTCAGAAGAAATTGAAACAAAAGACTTATCTTTTACCTCATCAACCTTGGAACGGTTGTTCTCCTCAAGCAAAGGTCGTGGTGCTCCTTGCTCAGTCGCATACACAGTAGCAACAAGTGGTGGTCTCACATGATTGTGGTGAGATGAGGATGCGGCATAAGGGTTGTATGGGGCATATCGGTAAGGCATGGGTGGAGGTCGATATGGAGGGCGATATGGCTTGCTTCGATAACCATCTATGCATGGCAAATTGCTCCATGGTGTCGGCCTTGTTCCCATCCATTGTTTGAATCTCCTTGAAGGTCCTCTTGGATGATTGTAACGAGGTTGTCCACAGCGAGGTTTTTCAAGAGAGAAAAACTTAGCGTTCGGCATGCCATCATTATCAATCTCGGCGTTCTCCCTCTTCACTTGCTCTTTGTATGCAGCCTTAACCTTCTTCCACATGGCTTGAGAGATCATACGAGCCTTGAAACCGGGTTTGGAGGCTACGTCATTGATCGAGCCAAAAACAACCCTATTTTTATGGCTATTTTACTATGTTTTTGGATCTATTTATGCTTAATTATATGCTATTTTGATGATAATTGTGTTTTAAGTTCTTAAGTGATGTGAAATTGAGAAATTGTTATTTTTCACCTCTTTTGGAGCATAGATTTTAGCAAAGCAATTTTTAGCATAGATTTGGAGATTCGAAGTTCGAGTTTGAAGACTTACTGAAGACGAATTGGAGATTTGAAGACTTTGAAGAATTATTTCAAGAAGCAAGGATTGAAGATTGGAGCTTTAATTGAAGACAAGTCATGGATAAATTCTCAAGCTTTGGTATTTATGGATAATTTATGTGGGAAAATACTCAGCCCATATAAAATATTAATTGGAATTAAAATCCCAATTAATGACTCCTAAATCCAAGGAAATACCAAAATCCCGTAGATTCTCGATTCTAGTCCTAACAGGATTAGGATTCAGGAGCAGTTTTGGTAAAAAAATCATAACTTTCTGCTCAGACCTCCGTTTGAAGCCCATGAGTACTCGTTGGAAAGTCTAACTCCGAGATCTACAACTTTCCTTTGAAGTCCAAGACCCAGTTCTGCCGTTTTCAAGTCCAAAAATG
>AWUE01016615.1:0-36624 GCA_001974825.2 Corchorus olitorius
CTTTCTACACTGCCTTCTCTCTTTTTTAGTCTTTCCATCCACTTGCGAGTTGCGAGANATGCAGCGATCCTGCAAGATCTGCTATGTCCTTCGGTTCTCCAATACGGAAGTTTGCTTTGATCTTTATGACATGGGGGCACTGGAAAACCGGACTTATCATCATCTGTGCTATTTTAAGGCCTAAAACTTCAGGCCTAATTGCTTCAAAGGAAAGATATTATTGTCTGTTTCTGTTCATCCACTAAAGAAGCAAATTAAACTAGTTTTAACTATCTTTAACATTTCTGCATATTCATGCTGGTTGCAGATGTAATGTTTTGGGTATTTGTGTATATAAAGATCCAAGAGGCCTTCCATTTATATGATTAATCTAGACTTCCATGTTCCATCATTTCAGTGATTCTAAACAGAAAAGCACCTATATTCCTTGTCTAGTAATGTAGTTTTGATAATTGAAACATATCCACAATACCAAATCAACTTAATTCTGATTTTTGGACAACACCCAATTTCAAATTTCCATATGTAAGGAATCAAGTCTGAAACTCAACAATATACCCTCCACCTTTTCTATTCCCCTGAAGCAAGAGGAAATTCCTTCACTAAGAATATTTATGAAAATTGAAAATAGAACCAGCAGCCTTGTGTATTAGTAAATTCCACAAGTACCAAGTATCAAGCAAGTCAGAATTCACAAATACAGAAAACTAGTTCATTGGTTTGTTCTTATCTTTTGTCGCTGGGGTTGTGGCAGTTTTTTTTTTTTTTTTTTTTATTATTTATTATGATTTGGTTTGAAGAATTGTCAATGAAAGAGTAAGAAAGAGAGAAGACAGTATATATAGAAGAGAAAAGAAAACGTTTGTTAAGGAGGGTTAAATTAATGCTTTTAATGTGAACCATTAAACCTATTTTTAATAGGTGTTATTCATCTATGTGTGTATTGAATATTAATGGAGGGGAAGTGTTGGAGGGGAGCCGAACCCACATGCAAGAAATCTATGATTTTTTGTTTGACTTTTTTGACGTCACAGGTTTTCTACATCTCCTAATATCTATTTAATTGTTTTGAGGGGCTAAATACTCAATTCTAGATATAACGTTTGCCCTAATATTTAATTCAGGATGCGTAAAACATTATGGAACTGTTATTTAAAGATACAATGTCATTCACTTGTATCAATTCAGGCAAAATGGTTATGAGTTGGTGTGTTTGAATATCACGCGCCTTGATATGCTGACACTACAACATTTTAGGCCTATGGATGCTAAAAGAATTGCAGCTATAGGGAAATTAAATGTAACCTTTGATCAATGGATGCAATTCCTCTTTAGCAGCCTTAGCCACTGTATGGAAAAGTATTGCTGCAATTCTAAGAAGCTTTTGTTACACTAATTTTCTGCATTCATAGTTCCATTGCTGCAATAAGAGAACCTTTTAGCAGCAGAAACATCTGCATCTATAGTGTAACACTGCAACAAAATTAGACGAGTATGGTTTGATTTTTTTTCTTTTTCCTTATGTCAACAATTTGTATTAAGAACGGATATGGTTAAGGAACATTACAAAAGGAAATTGAAGTTTCAAGAATAAGTTTTAATAGAAATTATTTTAATTGTCCTTGTACTATATATTTTCAAGTCAAGAAACTTAGAAAGGATATTGGGCCTAAAGAGAGATACAACAAGAACTAATAGCTACATTTGGTAATTTAGTATTTCCCCCAAAAGCCCAACCTTTATGCTCTTTTGTATTAAGCCCACGTTGTAATTTCTTTGAAGATTAGTTTGGTCCATCAGTTAATAATTCTAGCTACTCTAATCGGACTACTTGCTATTTATATATATAAGACCAATAATAGTTTAATTTTTTTTGGGTTCTCTTCTTCTTCCTCCTTCAAAATTTCTACCATGGCTGCTCACTTAGATGCTTTCTCTCTCAATTCGTCAATTGATACTTCTTAGAATTCAACATGCAATCAAGTAGTTCATGAGCCCATGACCTCTTCCACTTAATTTGCTCTTCTTTCTTCTACAAATGCAATTTTGTTTCATTGGAAGCTACCTTTGAATCCCCTCTCGTCCTTCTTAAACTTCCTTATTCTCACATGCAAATAAGAGTCTATGAAGCCCACAACCTATCTAAACTTAGCGTAGTACCAGTTTGAAGAATTGAGCTTGGGAGCTAAACGTTTTACTAGGGGAGTTTTTGGGTTTTGCAGCGCATGAATAGTAAGTACTAAGTACTCTATGTTTTTGGATTCATGGAGTATTGCTGCGTTTTGGGTGAATTTATGAACTAAAGTTGCTTTAAACTTATTTTTAGGTGCTGTGTAGCAAGTTCTTGCTAGTTGGGATTTATTTATGACGCTAAACTTTTGGAAGAGTTGAATATTGAAGCTTGGTAAGGAGAATTTCTCATGGCTGTTATGTTATGCTATTTTAAGTTAAAAATCCAATTTGTCATTTGAGAACTAGTTGGTTAGGCAGTAGATAAAGTTGAGTTGCAATGAAATGACATGGTATTGAAATGTGTTAGCTCAATTTGGCTAGTTTTCACTTGTTTAAGGCAATTTCTTAAGTTTAAATGCATGATGAGTTATTTAGGGTTCTTAGTTTGTGATGAGCATCATGTTGATTATTGGGTTGAGAAGTTTGAATTAGTGTAAACAAGAATTTGGTATTAGGAATTGTGATATAAGGGCTTCGTTGGGACTGTTTGAGGTAGTAAATGATATTGGAAAATTATGAAAATTAACAATCTTGTAGTTTGTTGTATGTGGAACAAACTTTCGTTAGAAAGTTTTTGCTAATACCGTTTGGATTCTGAATTATAAGGCTCGGAATACTGTATCGTAGAATTGAGGTTCAAATTTGGAAATCTGACTTGGTGGTTGAATTTGAAATGGTTTTAGCTCGAATTTAAAGTGGCTTTCTAAATATCATTTTTAGCCTAATGAGTTAGCTTTCTAAGGGTTTTGGAATCACTTGATTTGGATGTGTATTGTGGAAGTTATGCCTATTTTCCGAAAGTGTCGCCTTGCTGGAAATGAAAAACAGGGGAGTGTAGATTCATTTCGGGCAGCCTTCTTTCGAGGGGCATAACTTTGTCTTAGAGAATCCAAATTGAGTCACTCTTGAGCCTAAATTGTAGGGTTTGGAGTCCTCTATAACTTTGTAGAAGAAAGCAAGTTGAAAATGTAAAGGGAAATTAGTGAAAAATAGCCATTTTTGGGACTGCATAGTTGATTCTTGTTACAGCATACCATTGAAAATGTTTGGGAATCAACTTGAGATTTGAATAGGTTAGGAGCCGAATTTGATAAGGGTTCTCTAGGGGTGAATTTAAGTATATGGAACCATATTTCTAATGGATGTGGTTTCATTTGATTTGTTTGAGAATCGAGCTAGATATGAGTATTTTTGTAAAGTGTCGCCACGTTAGATTTTTGATTGAAAATAGAGTTAGTCTAGAACTTTAATATTACTAAGATTTCCTTTTAGGTCATGATCCCGAATCCAACCTAACCGGATTAAGGACTATGGCTCGTAAGTAATATCATCGTATTTAAGAACATTTGAATTACCAAAAAACCCGTGATGGACAAATTTACTATGTTACCCCTAATTGATAAAATTACGATTGTACCCCTATAATGAGGAAATTATCATTTTTACCCTAGATTTGGTACAATTATGACTTTACCCCTAGAAGAGGATTTGACTTATCCAATCATACTAATCGAACATGTAAGGTTAGAGAATCACCGTAACAGCCTTAAGAAGTCTAAATCACAAATTTCCCCCTGATCGAGTAAAATTATAGTTTTACCCCTAGATGCCGGTTTGATTAGATAAGCTGTGGAAGTATTTGCGGACCTTGAAACTCGTATTAGAACCCTGTAAGACATATAGAGACACGTTTAACTCCTCGATATTAGACTGTGGGTTTGGGTTCTATACTTCTTGTCACTTTATTCCTTTGTATCTAACTAATTTGGTATTTTCGTTTATTATCTTGGTATTATATTGGTATATTATCCTAGTTTAGACTGACAAACTTGGCTTTACTTCAGTTTATGAATTTAATCTCTGAGTTTGGTTTTAACGGTTTTCTTGTGTTTGGTGCACTTCTCAATCAAACGGCCGAGGCGCTGATCGAGACACCAGTTAGGCTCACTGCGGATTCACCTTGGGGGGTATACGAGTCCCCTAAACTGTGAGTGGGCTATCCTCAACGGAGAACCCGTTGAGGAAATATTTTATTACTGTTTTTACATGAATGATTTATAAAATGTTTTGATAAATGTTTTGGGTGCATGAATGACTTGGTTTTGTTTAAAAAGAACTTGTTCAAGCATACGGGGACTTGTGGACGTAGCTCCAGGAGTACGTATGGCTTGTTGGTGGAGCGTCTCGGACGCGACCCAGCGCTGGTGTGTTTGTTTTAACGGACCATGACTTTATTTTTGGATCCACATGGTTCGTAGCTCCAGGCCCGACACGATATATTTATTCATCTACCGGTTCGACGTGTGCATGGGAGAGCTAAATTGGGTGTGCTGCGGCCACCACGCAGTACCGGACCCAAGCCAAGGTCAGGGGAACGGGCTTGTTTGGACAAAAAGAGAAAAATGATGTTTTCTTTTAGTAATTATTGGATGATGACGAAAATGCCCCTGACGGTTCTAGAGGTTGACTCGGGCCAAGGTCACTCTGGATAGGTTTTATTGGTAGCCCATTTGTTTTATGTAAATGATAAATGATTTCTTGGACTTGTTTTATTGCTAACCATGATTTTTTTTAACTTGGTTTTCTTACCTGTTTTGGGTTGTGAGTGCACCCCACCCTCTTCTGGTCCTCTTTTGAGGGTGGCTCACTCACTGGGTACATTTGTGTACTCACCCCTCAAATTCTTGTAGTGTTTTCAGGGTAGTTAGGACTCAGTGGATTCTTGGACGGTCGAGTCGGTGGCGTAGGTTGTTATCACTGCTCATAGAGGTACTTTTCACTACATGACGGGTCCCACTGGCATTGCGTCTATTCATTCTCATTTCTCGTGCCTTGTTTCTTGTTTAATAACCCACTAATTGGATTTGACTTGGTTTCCGATTTATTAAAATATTTTTATTATTTTGGTTTTGACGATTCCGCATCTACTCTGATTTGAAAGGTTCAGTATTTTAAATTTATACTCAATTCATGTTTTCCATGTTTTTGATCTGGTATTGACGCTTCGTGTTGCTTTGGAGTGCGTGACCGGCCGGCACGTGTTTCAAGGTAACACGGCGGTTGTCCGTGTTCGACTTCCGGGTCGGGGCGTGACATATAGACTCATGCATAAAATAAAATCTGCATTAATTTTTATTGCATCCCAAATATATCAAAAATTTATAATTATTTTCCTACTATATAATTTTCAGAAATATATTCACAATTTATATCAAAATCTTCAAAATGAAAAATTAATTCAAATAAAATCAACATTGTATTCAAAATTTTCATTACATTAAATATAAAAATCTAAATTGATTTTTAAGTACAAAAATTACAATGTAAACAACCCGCATGCCTCCAGTTCGAAGTTCAAAGATACAGACAAATATTGCAACAATCTTCTTTTCTTCTACCCTCAACTGCAGTGGAAAAGCAGTGTCCCTATAATATAGACATGTAAAAGCAAGATCATACAGTAAGAAACAAAAATTTTAGGACCAAATCAATTTCATCAGAAAGTTGCATCCTTATAGCAGTATTTTTATTCCACTCAGGCATATATGTGCAATTAGTAGAACCATAATTCTCCAACACTTTGACCATATATTTCTTACATCTAACTGAACCATGAGAGAATTTGGCATGCTTCTTCTGTTAATGGATGCCTCTGTTCTATTCTAATAAGATTATGCACAATGGTAGCATGTATATATGATGCATCATCCTAGAGATGCACAAATACTGAATCTCAAATATAAAGTGAATATGTTTCACCCATCCCTCAAATATATATAATATTAAGGTACATAACATTTAGATGAAAAAGGCACAATAATTAAACATTCGAAAAATAAAATACTAACCTCAATAAGAGATCTTTCATACGAATCGAAGGACAACATAGCTTTTTGACCCCTTTTAGTTGATACTATTCCCTATTGGTGAAGAGAGGGGTGCAAGTAAAGATCAACAAGATTCTTCTTTAACTGTAGAAGCTTCAACATAATACGTTTGACTTTTAGTTGTCATTATGAAACATATAATACATGTAAAAAATAGATAGCAACCAACTTGAGGTCACCGAACATTTACTAAATCTAAAACTGAAGGCTCAGAACACCAGATCAGTCACAAAACATGAAAGGCAGAGTATGCTAAATCGATACCTTAACCATTCCAATCCATTATCATAGGCAAGTGGCTGAATGTCCTCACCATCTGCCATCTTGTATCACCAACTGAAATGAGATAACCGGCTTGCATGCTTGACTTCTCCATCTATCAAATAAGGAATACAATTAACCTCTTAGTACAAATGAACTAATTCTAACAAGTTCTAAATTTAAATTTCCTTAACTGAATGCATAATCAAACAAAGATAGAGAGACCTTGAAGCGCTTGTGGAGGGAGATTGATGCATAATCAAGTTCTCTCACTGATCAGACCAAAATGATGCATGTTTTTATGGTCATTTTCCTATGCTTTTGAATGTATTTATGTTAGATTTTACCCTATAATGCTTACATTTGTGATTGTAGGTGTTGAAGAGGTAGAATATGCAAATATGTTAATTTAGGCACTTTTTGGAGCTATTTTGGTTGATTTTTTAGCACAAAGGTTTTTCATGGATTTTCTTGGAAGAAATTGGAGATCTCGTGTTCGTGAATGAAGAATCTATGGAGTCAATTTTATGCCAATTGAAGTCATAAAGTTGAAAGCTACAAAGTTCCAAAGCAAAGGAGTAAGAAGAATTCAAGTTGCAAGAAGACATGTCGAGCCATCAGGAGGACATGGGTTATCAGGCTTAAGACCTGGGTGCTCAGGCCAACCAGGTGGGCGCCCAGCGCGAGTCGGGGCCTTTGTCAGCGCGCGCCATCAGCCACTTGTGGGTGTCTTCATGCTGAAACTTCTTCCTTTCTTTCCAGATTTGGAATCAGTTTGGGAAAACAGCCATAACTTTTGATCCAGAACTCCAAATGAGGCGTATGAATATGCGTTGGAAAGCTAACTCCGAGTGCTACAACTTTCGTGTTTTGGTCGAGACCCAGTTTTGCCGTTATCGTGGACGAAAATGCCCCTGAAGTTTCTGCAGACGTGCTGGACCTAGAAAAGCCCATGAATTCAAGCCCAAATTGATATGATTAACCTAATTTCGGTATTTGGAGATAGCCCAGACCTTGAGGACGAAATTCCACTCAATTGGAGAGGGTTTAATGAGCTTAAAAGTCTATTTTGTCCTAGGTTAAGTTTGCCCTAAGTCTCTAGTATAAATAGACATCTTTTCTCTCTAGAAAGAGAGGGTTAGACGAATTTGGAGAGCAAGGGGAGCCGCCGGCCAGACCTATCTTCCTAGGTTTTTCTATTCCTTTTTCATTTGATGGCTACTCAATTCATGAGTAGCTAATCTTTTATTTCTCCAATGTAGGATCTTATTGATCTCTTGACTTATAATTTATGGGGAGACTTTTGTTCTTTATAATTTGATTTTCTATTTGAATATGTTTCTTATCCCTATACTTCATCTTATGTGTTCATATTTTGATTGATTTGGAGGCCTACTTATCTTGAGATTTATGAATGCTATTGTTAGATTCAAGTTGGCTTGAGTCAAGCTAATATTGGTCCAAGTAACAATTGTTAATTCTAGGAGTCCTAGGTTCAATGGGATTATCAAACCTTGTTGAAATCTATAGGCCGAGATGGTAATAGATGTAGATGAGTTTGATATTGATTTATCATGCATGCGGAAAAATAGATCTTAATGCTTGCTCTATGATTCTTCCCAGGGGGATGCTTGATTAGAAACAATAGAAATTGGTTTTTGCGAGATGCGGATTGATTTTATTAGCATGTTGGAGGGTTGAGTATTCCTCTCCTATACCAATTATTCAAGTAGAGTTGTTTAAGATATTAGGGAGATTATTTTATTCTAAGGAAAGTTGAAGTCTACGTCTTAGGATATATACTACTTTGGAGTAATTTATGATGCTTAATTGATTGGCAATTAATATCAAATTCATGATTTGTGTCAATGATCCATATCAATCTAGTCAAGAGTGAAATTAATTCTATATTGGATACTTGTCTTATATAGTTTGTTACTTGATTTATTTTGCTTCTAGTTTGTTTTGTTAGTATTAATTTAGATTACTTGATCTCAACTTTCAAACTTCTTATTTTGAACACAATAAATTAGTAAGGAAATTATCTTCTCTCTCTATGGATTCGACCCCTACTTCCCCTAGCTATTTAGTTAAGTTTTGTGGGGATTTATCTTGTGATTGCTCAACGACTCGATCACTCACCAATTGAAACTCATTTCACTGCCATCCAGGAATAAGCAATAAAAACCTCAAAGTATGTTCATCATTTGAATAAGCAATAAAAAACAATAATGAGGTTTCTTACGAGAAGTATGGCACTGTTGTGCAAAGCATTAATATTCACTGCCATCTAGGATGATCTAATCACCATACTACTAAATTTTCTATGGTAATCTACACAACATAGGCAAGAAAAGGTATCATATTTAACAACTGATGCAAAGACAGAAAAAACCCCAATAAAAAGAGTTTTAACTAAATCTTTTATTGGGTAAAAGCTACACATAAAGTTAATTATAGGTATATAAAACCAATTCAAAGCTGTAGAAAGAGTGTATTGTACAGGAAGTTGCAGAACTTCACAGAGCTTTGAAATTCCCAGCTTCAGCAACAAAGGATTGTTCTGCCACAGATATAAACATTTCTCAGTTTAAATCAAGTAACTTATTAGCCCATCAAAAAAAAGAGGCACCACTCTTTACCAGATTTACATCATTCTTACCATCTGATTTACACTGCTTTTAGTCCCACAAAGTGAATCACATCAAATACAAGATGAATTTACCTTCAATTACTAGGAAAACTAACAAATAATTCTGTCAAAAGGGACAAAAAATAAAAAATCGAATTAAGAAGTTTCAATCGCAACCAAGGAATCATATTATTGTCATCACGACAAAAAGGAAAAAAAAACAGAAACATTTACTCTAATGAAGCATTAACTATTTCAGTAAGAAGGAATGTATTAAACTACTAATGAAGGAATGGAACGAAATACACGACAGCTGAAGAACTTCGAGTATCAACTTCTAGATTACTATAGATATATTATTAGAATATAAATATAAATATGAATATGCAGTGGCATCATATTTCAATAGCAAATAAGCAAACCAAAGTAGAAGAATCATTTTAAAAAAGTTTTGATCCACCAATTAACTGCATATGAACCATATGCCAAGAATATAATAATTTAAAACAATTTGGCTAAAAATATAAACCTCATATATTTCTAACTGTAGGAAACAATGCTAATCAAAATTTGATCAAACAGGTAAAATGAAATTACAAGGGAAACTAATTTTGCGAAATATACTTAGTAATGAGTCAAACAAAACAATAACTCACTTTAGGGATCCAATAACTCTTAAATTCCCAAATATTCCAGATATCGCCATTTTGGAATCAACTTCATCTTTTGCCCAAATCCTATCATAAAAAACGTAAATATTAGGGTTTGAAGTATATATTTTTAAAATTAAAAGATAAATAGACTAAAAACAGGTATATTAATCTCAAAGAAAATGGGAAAACTCCATTTGATTTTGCTCGTGCAAGAATGAAAAAAAGTCGAATTTTCCTTTATTTTCTCACTGACCAAACAGAGATGAGTTTGGCTAAACAAATAATGAGATCGATGGAAGATTTGGGGAAAATCAACATACCATAGCAGGAAATATGGTGAATGAGCCTCGATGCTTCAGAATATAAGCTTGAGTGCAATTTCTAGATTTGGGGAAATCGAAGATGTGCAACGATGGTTGAGGAGAGTAATCAGAGCGAAGGATTTGGCTTGGTGAGGAGGATTTAGGTTTATATGATTTTAGGGATTGTGCAGAAAATAATTCTAGTTTTGAAGAATCCATGGAAGATGAAAGAGCTAGGGTTTTAGTTTGAGAGAGAAAGTAAAAGAGAGTTTCTGGAGAAGAGAAGTTTTCGTGAAAAATGAAAAAAGAAAATAAAAAACTTCTTCTTAATTAAACGAATTAGTAGAAGAGAAAAAAAAAAGAAAAAAAAACTCTATTTTACCGTGTATACATGTTAGATTTTAAAATTAAAATTTATATATTTTAATTAATTTTTCCGTGCATACTTTTTTTTGACTTCAAGAAACACTTAGCCAAATATTATAAAGTCTTAAATATACAAGTTTTTTTTTTTTGGTTTTGGGGGTTCAGCTTTCGGGGTTTCAAATTTATGGGGTAATTTCAATTTTGGGGTTTCAATTTTATAGGGTTTCAATGAAAAGTTGCATCATTGTATGCGTTACAATTAAATACTGCATCGAAAGCTTAAATCCTAATTGCATCTAAGATAATTTTAGATAAATAGAATCAAATATTTTGCATCCATAGCCCAGATATGTTGTAGTGTGATATGGGTGTTAGAGGTGTGACAACATGGATTTTATGATTTTAGTAAAATTCTGTAAAAAATAAAAAAGAAAATCATTTATTTAGCTTCTCTCTTTTTGCAAAATAATATATATATATATATATATATCTTTCTAAACAATTCTCTCAAACACCAATTTTTCCAGAAATTCATTATAAATACTCAATTTCTAGATATAACATTTGCCCTGATATTTAATTTAGGATGCGTAAAACATTACAGAACTGTTATTTAAAGATACAATGTCATCCACTTGTATCAATTCAGGTAAAATGGTTATGAGTTGGTGTGTTTGAATATCACGCGCCTTGATATGTTGATATGGGTGTTAGGTGTGTGACAACATGGATTTTATGATTTTAGTAAAATTATGTAAAAAATAAAAAAGAAAAATCATTTATTTAGCTTCTCTCTTTTTGCACAAAAAAAAAAAAAAAAAAAAAACTTCTCTTTCTAAACAATTCTCTTGAACACCAATTTTTCCAGAAATTCATCATAAAATAAGATCAAAACCCCTTTTCCTTATGAATTCATCAAGAACAACTCAGTACCCAATTTCACTGTAAACTGCCAAATCCCACCATCCGGCCACCACCTAGACCCATTGGAACCTTACCTACAGTAACGTTTCACAAAAAAATTTACCAATCTACTCCTTCCTCTAAACTAATCTACTCGAACTTAAAACCGCCAGCGGAAATTCTTCAGTTGGAATCAATTCTTCAGCAAAATTGACATTAGTCGATATACAACGAAACCTCTGGTCGTCTTGGTACAATAGGGTTAATTATATACTCACCGGACTTTAGCAATATTGCCACATACCAGGGCACCGGTCACCGATGATATCCAAGTTGGTACCATAACTAAGAAAAGAAACAATTGCAAGGCAACATGACAAAAAATACGCTGGAAACAAATATATATATATTTATTGAATGGCAAGATATATTTATTCAATAAGAAAGGGGGAAAGGAGAAAACAGAAGTACATTACCAATCAAGTGACAACTCCCTACCAGCACAAACAAAACAGCTAAAAAAACCAACGATATAACCGCAAAACCTGACACAAAAAAAAAAACCTCTTTACAAACCAAACAGATTGGTTGAAAGATCAACAAAGATATACTACACAATCAACACCTTCTTTCGCTAATCTGTCAATATCTTGGTTGGCTTCTCTGAATAAGAGGCAGACACTGTTCAAAAGCTCCATTAGCATAAATCATCAAAAAAGGGGAATGTCAATCAACACCACTCTTGGCAAGAGAGTCAACAGCTTCATTAGCATCTCTAAAGGTGTGCTGAATTATCAAAAATCAAATAAACTCAAGACTGAGCTAATAACCCCTCTTAGGACCGAGGTAAACAAACTGAAAGAAAGCAAAAACTCATTCTATGAACCCTCCTCTACTGCTTCTTCAAACATAACAAAAAACGTTTAAAATCTCATAACAAAAACTAAAAGACAATAAAACTCCAACAGCAATGATGAATCTCTACTCCACCACCACATACCAAAGAAAAGAAAACCTCGAAACCGTATCGAAATAAACCCATCTGTCGCATCCAATACCTTCGAAACTCAGCCTAGACAATTTTCCTACCCCTACAACGATCAAACACATCTGTTATTGGCTTCAATAAACATCGATTCTTGACTCAATAAGAAAACCACCTTATAACGAGTCACAAATCAACCTGCCCTTCTCATTTTTCCAAATCAGCTCAAACCCTTAATAATACAAGAAACCTTCTTTTAATTAGCAATATCATCCTCTTCCAAAGATTTAAACTTTTCCAAAATCGAACTTTCATCCCAATCAAAAGAGATTTCTAGCATCTTTCCTACCTCCTACGTAGCTTGAGTTTCCTTCATAAAAATATGGTTTATGTTTTCAAAATCAGCATCGGAGAGAGAATTGTTAGCTGCTTCCCCCAATTGTTGCTTTGACTTCTTAGACTTTTTCATATCTAATTTTTTATTGCGCTTCTTAGTTTTTTCCAATAGGTTACTAAACCAATCTTCCTCTATCTCCTCCTCAATATCCTCCAAGTCTCTAACTTTCCTAGCACAACCCTTCATGTTATCAATGTCTTCCTTAATTGATTAACAGACTTCATTAATCAAGCCTTCACTTTCTAACAGCAAGCCGCCAAGCACAAGTATGTCCCCTCCATAAATACTGCTAGTTCATATGCCTTCAACCTTATTGAGAACACCATTCTCTTCCAAAGAATTATCTTCACGCGTCTCTTAAACATGAAAGGACCTTTCAAAGTTCAAATCTTTACTAGCCAAAAGATCACCACCAATAAAATTAGATCCACCTTCATAATTAAGAGTTCCTCTTCCAACAAAACTCTCATCAATCAACGTCTCCTTCCCAAAAGTGCTGCAATTTCCTAGATCACCATTAACATAACCATCCACCATGTCAACCATGCAAGGATCCTTCTCAAATGCTAATTCAAAATCAGAAGAGTCATCGTAAAATGATGATTCCTCCCTACAATTACGATTTTTGGTAGAAGCAATCTCCGATCAGAATTCATTAAGATAAAATCCTTAGTTGCCTCCACTTAAATAGAAATATCAAATTTTCTGTTATTATGGGAGGCGATGATTTTTGCTGGAAATTTTGCACTTCTTTTGACAGAAATAAGGATCCTTGAGAGATCAAATCTGCTTTTACAATGACTACTTTCATGTATTTGTGATAAAGGAACACTTCTCTTGGAATTAAGTATGGAAATTGTAAGAATATATGCTTTCAAAAAAACAATGTACTGATTTCACAAATACATTCCCATTGAATACTCATGAGTTTCTTTCTTCCCCTCTCTATTTTCTCCCCTTGCGACTTTCATGAGTAAGCATAATTTCTTGGAATAAAATGATTGAAGATACATTGTTGGAGATCTTCAAATTCCTCTTGGCGTTATGCTTTATCTGGTTCTCAACAACATTCCCCATGTGAGTTTGATTCTATTGGGGTCTCTTTTTACTTCACTAATGATCCTGATCCTTGGAAAGCTTGGCATTTTTGGGATGTTCTTAATCGTTATGGAGAGTTTATTGATGTTTTTATTCCTACTAAAAGAAATTCAAAAGGGCAGAGATTTGGTTTTGTGAGATTCGTAAACTGTTTTGATGTGGAAAGGATTTTATAATTATCTCAGTCGAATATGGATTAGTAGTTTCAAAATCAGATGTTTCAAGGCTAGAGGTCGAAGTGGCTTGGATTCACATATCCAAAGCAACAGTCGTGTTCATGATGAGAAAGAGGGGATATTGAAGCTAAAGGTTTGAACAAGAATCAAGAACCTAATAAATTGCAGGAAATTTCAAACTCACAAGACATCTAGGGGATTGGTGGAGATAAAGCGTTGCAGGTCAATTCTCAAAAACAAGATTGAATTGAAGATAAAGGTGCAAAAAAATCAATTTCTCTTAGCTATTATCCTGAACAAAGTGACATAGGTAGATTGCAGAGAAGTGCAGTTGGTATTGTCATATTTCCAGATACGATTACTGGTATTGATGATTAGCTTCTTTCTGATGGCTTTTCCACCATAGTATTAAATCGCAGTCGCGGACCCTGTCGCGGACGCGGTCACGGTGTCGCGAACGTTACGTAACGCGTCGCGGGTGTCGCGGCCGTAATTTTTTTTCAAAACATCGCATTAGTTATAAAACTAATAAATTTATATATGTTGACCTTATATTCATTCATTTTAACCATGATTATAAATAGTTGTTCTTTTGCTTTTTTAAAGGCAAAATTAAGGAGATTTTATTAAAAAAAAGTCTTCCAACTAACTAGGTTTAATTAAAAGAGTCCTAATTAAATATATTTTGTTATAATAAAGATTATGGAAGGTAAATAATTAAGTTTAAGAGGTGTCACGGTGGTGTCGCGGGCGTCAAGGACCGTTACCCCGTTTTTTGGCCTCCGTCGCGGCCGTTATGTAACGGTCGCGGCCGCGACACATGCAACTCGTATAACAGTGTAACGTATCGGAAAAAATCGTCACGGTGCCTTCAAAATTCGTTACGTAACAATCGTTACGTCGCGTAACGGCCAATATTTTGTACTATGCTTTCCACTAAAGTTTCTGTCACCATTATGGCAGGTGATATAGTTCTTATTACTTTTGAAAGTAAGGAAGAGATGTTGTTGGCTCTTGATTTAGATCATGAGTGGTTGCTAAATTGGTTTGTCAATGTTAGTCCTTGGAAGGCAATTGATGTTTGTCAGTATAATTTATTCTAGTTGAACCTTTCTGAAATTCTTCTTCATACATGGAAAAACAATTTTTTTCTTCTCTGTTGGTGGCCTCTGGGGTGGGGTGGTTACTTTGGATATAGGCAGAGTTCTTGTGCTACTTAAAAAAAATTCATATCTAGATTAGATCAACGATTCTATTGCTGGTGAAATTTTCACTATTAAAGTCTCACTTGAATGTTTTTCCTTCAATAACTGCCATGATAAGTGCAGAATTGGATTTGCCAATTGTTGTCCCAATGGTGACTCTCATTATCAGGTTGCTAATTCGAATTCAAATAATGCGTTTTCTAATGATTCACCTGATCAGATTTCTGTTTTGAATTCAAATATTGATGATGATTTGCAACATCTTGAAGTTGATTCACTTTATCAGTTTTCTAGTTTGAATTCAAATTTTGAGCATTAGATTAATGATAGGCAACATCTTGAAGTTGATTCTCCTAATTAGGATGCTATTTCAAAATCTAATACTGAGCTTCCCTCTGATGATAGGCTACATTATGAAAATGTTATTGCAGTGCCAAATAATGAAGCTAATTCTAATACTTAGTGTGTAGGAAATTTAAAAGAGCACGAAGATGTTGATGGGTTAGTGGGACTTGGTGGTGACAAGGATGGGTCAAATGATGGTAATATTCTCAATGATAAACATACTCATAATCAAAGAATGAAGGTTAGTGGAAGGAAGAGTAAAGATTTGGAGGATATTGAAGAGGACATGAGGGAGATTGGTTTACTAATCTACTGGAGAAAAATAAGAAACGTAGTAAACAGTTAAATAAGAAGCTTAAGTTACAAAGAGCAAAGTCACAGAAATTAAAGCAACAAAAAGGGGAAACAGTCAATGATTCTCTTTCAGATGGTGACTTTTGTAATAGAAATCGTATCTTAATGGAGGAAGTCCAAGCAACCTTGGAAGTTGGGAAATTGTTGGGCATCTCTTTTGATGGTGATGATAACTTTATTTTAAATAAATTAATGGCTATGGAGGAAGAGGGTTAGTGGTGACTATTATGATGCAATTTAGTTGGTGAAAGCTTGGGATTGGTTTAGTGGTTTAATATTAGCTTCTAGTGTTAGTTTTTACTGTGGTTTTTTGTACGTCGTTCATTGTTCTGGCGTATCATTTTTTGTAGTCCTTTTGTGGGTAATGTTGTTTCTTGATTGCTCATGTTTACGTAGTGATTCTTAATCACTCATCTTGTCATTAATAAAAATTTTCTTTCAAAAAAAAGTGTGATAAAGGAACCCTAAAGATTGCCAATCTCCATGAAGTAGTCGTGCCACAGTTGCAAGGGGACTTCTTCCAAAACTAACCAGACCATCTTCTCATTGCTACAAGTATTTCCATTGCAAGGTTGAATGGATGTGAACCATGCCAAAAACCAGGCTTCATGCTCTTTGATGTAAAACTCCATCACCTCTTTATTTTCAAACGTTAGCTAGACAGAGCAGCCACTAAGAGGTCTCACTTGACATGAAAATCCAGAAGATAAGCAATTGTCCTGTAGAGAGTGATGATGATTATATGAAGATAAGGTCCCGACCGCAGTCCTTTTGATCCAATCCATATAGTCTTTCGGAACCTGAGGGAACAAAGAAAAACACTTCTGAATTGATCTTCTTTAAAACCATGTTCGACTGCCACAATAAAAGTGCTCGGTATCTTAGTATTGTCGACATGATCCTTTTCTTGCACTTTATCAAAACCTGACTCATCCAATTTGTTATCAGTTGGACACTCTATTCTGAATATTTGCGTACTCCTATCAGATTTAGAAAAGTTTTGATTCTCCGAGCTGCACACTCTAATTCTTCACTTGTTCAAAGTCGTCCCATCACCTCTGAAACTGGCTTTATGCATCTCATCCTCGTATCTAAAGTGTACAAAAGCAAAAGTTGATCTATTTTGATTGGAAACCCTTCTCCTCTTAGACAAATAAATATCAACCACGGTGCCATGATCACAAAACACCTTCCATAAATCAGAAACTGTAGCATTGCAACAAATATTATCGACAAACATTGAAAAGAACCTGAATCTCCAATCAAAATTTAAACAAGGGGGCGTTCAAATTTTCTACTCTGTAGAATGTCTCTTGCAACTCTTCCTCTCTCTCTCTCTCATTGTTATCTTAACTAACGTGATGCTACTTCAGAGTTCAGACTCTGTTATACCATTGGAAACAAAAATATATAATCTACCTGAAACTCATATATATGATATATCCTTTCTTCATATCGTTTTCTATTCGATGTCCAAATTAATTTTTCAATAACATTATTTCGTAGTTAATAAACATGAATTAGAGTCGATGAAAGTAAGAAACAAAAATAATATAATACAAGTTGGTCGGCCCACGCTGACGCGTCAGGCACCTTTGAATTTAGTTTTTTAGATATTTTTTCATTGCGATCCTCATAAACATCACCCTGGAAACATCAGTTTTGCCGATCAGTGTCAAGCAAAGTTCCTGCTAGGCTTATTCGATCATATGACAATGAAGTCAGTTTGATAAACAGAGAGTCAAGAAATTGTTCGTGAGAATTGTTGACAAAATTACATATTAATGACACTATTTATTACCAAAATAGTCAATTACCAAAATAAGGCAGGGGGAAAGAAAGTTTAAGAAACTAATTGAGGGACTATTAATGACACTATTTATTACCAAAATAGTCAATTACCAAAATAGGGCAGGGAAAAGAAAGTGTAAGAAACTGATTAAGGGACTTCTTAGTAATCCAGCAAGTTAGAAAAGAAAAAATACTGGCTCCTCATTAATCCCGGTTTGAAGCCTTTAGTAATTTCATTGGGTGTCTCAAATAAGGTTTAGTAAATATATAATGGAAACAAATCCGTTTCTTATAATTTTATGGTATTTTCTCATATGTATATATACAAGTGTGTTAGCCTTGGTTGCGCATAATTTTTTTTTTTTTCAATTTAGAACTAGGTTTACATGTGAAGAGATTTGCTCAATCTGGACACATAGAAAAAAAGAAAAAAATATAGTAATTATCTCGATAGTCATCAAAAATTGATTGGATCTTCAGTAAATTTGCTAGGTGTTAAAAATTATAGTATATAGTTGTGGGCCGTAGATTCTTTTGGGCCAAATGCAAGGTATGTGAGAAAAAGGAGTGATGATCCTATAGACTCGAGTCCGTGAGAGTTACCACGCAATCGAGGTTAAATCATATATTCATTCTAAAAGACTATCATAATCAATGTTTAGAAGCTCATATCTAACCATAAAATAAATAAAAAAAATTTTTTGGAGCTAAAGTTCATATTAAAATTGTATCTTAAATATTAACATCCTTAATTGAACAAAAGAAAAAGTTATTTGATAAAAACTTTATTTTGAAATTCTACCTCAAAAAATAATTTTTTTTTTAAAAAAATTGCACATTCCAAACTAAAATTCATTTAAAATACTATATGGGTAAACTAGAATTTAGAATGAATATATGATTATATGTGTGATTTAGCCTCGATTGCGTAGTAACTCCCACGGACTCGAATCTATAGGATCATCACTAGAGAAAAAGAGGAGGAAGAAAGCCAGGAGAGGGGTTAATCATATTATTTAAGGTGATAGTCTAAATTTGATTTTAATTCAGATGTTTTCCTTGTCTCGCCTAGTTAGTCTTGATAGGGACTAAGCTGGTTCGCTTGCTCTGCGGGTTTAATTGGGTTTGAAGATTATATCATGGTATTGCATGGGATTGGGAAGGAAGGTATAGAGGTTTAGTATCATGTTGTTTCGTTGTCATATTTCAAAGTAAGTTTTATGAAGCTAAGTGTAGTACCATAAAAATAATTTTGGTGTAAATATTAAGATTTACTAGTAAATAAGAAAAGTGAGGACCTAATTGATAAAAATGAGGAGCTTAAGGGACGAAATTGAATAACACATTAAGGTAATAGGACCATTTGGAAATTTTGCCAATTGCATAAGAATAAAACCAGCCATACTCTTCTTCTTCGACATTTTTGTTGGAGTTTTCCTTTCTCCCAACTAAGACACTTTTTCTTCTTCACTTCATTAAAATGTGCATGGAAATTCACATGCATTATTGGAAATTAAACCCTCTCATCTTACTTACTCCAAATTCATGTTTTGATTCAAGCTTTTGGGGCATTGCAAGGAGATTTGAGGTTCAATGGAGGAATGGGTAAGTTGAAAAATGAAATTATGAAATGTGGATATATTTGGATGGATTTCAAGCTTGAGTTTTAATTCATTGTTATTTTGGTTGTTTATGAGGTATGAAATTTGGCATTGGTAGTGTTTGAAGCTCAATGGATGTTTAGAGAGAGAGAGAGATTGGAAGGATTAAATTCGAATTTGGGGGTAAGAATCTCTTCCTTTTTAGTGTTATTTAATGGATTTATAGATTTGGAAGTTGATTTGAGCCCTTGAAAGTGTTTGGTCGAGCTAGGTAAGCTCCATCACCATTGCAGCAAGTTACTGCAATTTTTCAAGTTATTTTAGTACTGTATTTTTGATGTTTGGTGGGTCAAATAAACTCCAAATGGGCTGAAATTCTAACTGAAGCTTCCTCGCTCTATTAGCTACAAACTCTATTTCACAAGTTTTATCCCGAAAATGCTTAGAAATTAAGATTCGAGCCCATGAAAAAATCTGTCAATTTGGGTTGCGAGTTTTGGACAGATTCTGTTAAATTGGAATTTTGACTAGGTTAGAGCCTGAGTTAGGATTTGGTGCAGAAGAACTTATTTTAGTAGAAACTCTAAGCTTTCCAACGGCATATTATATGCATAAATTAGATTTATGGATTGAAAGTTATGGCCTAGAAAAGTTAGGAAATTTAGTGACTGAAATCTGGTAAGTTTACTTTAAATGCATGTTCTTGAAATTTATGGTTGAGGTAGCATGTTTGAGCAATGATTTAGCTAACTTAGAGATTGTATTGTTTAATGAAATTCTGGTATGTTGTAGTATAATATACAAACTTCAAATCTGGAAATATTTAGCTTGAGAGGAGCTTTTGGCATTAAGATTTGGGTAGCTCGAAATTTGCTGCTTATATGGCTATGTTGAAAATTTCCAGATTCATGTATTCCATGTGTTTGATAAAATGCATGCTTTCTAGCCACCTTTAGTCTCGAATTTTGCAATAACCGAAAACGACGGGAACAAATGTGGATATACGGCATTATAGTAGGAAATGCAAGGTTTAATTTGAGGGTATCGTCGGTTTAAACCACCGCTTGTGGTGGCGGTTAGCTTTCCACTAAGTTGGCCTCTTGGCCAGCCATTGGGCTGCCCAGGCAGCCTGTTGGCTACTGCATCGACTACCCTGGTGGCCTACTTGGGCCTTGGCGAAGGCACCTAGTTGAACAATGACTATTTTGCCCTTAGGTTGTTAAATTAAAAAATTACTTTTAAAAAGGAAAATGGCACTTTCGACTATGTCAGTCACATAAGTATTTACGTGAATGTACTATAATGTCAATAGGGATATAAAATTATCGATTTACCCTTGGAGTTGATAAATTACCATTTTACCCTTAGAGGGATAAAGTTACAGTTTTACCCCTTTAACCTTGTACTTCGAATTAAAGTGTCTAGATTTTGAATATGAGTGTCATAATTGACAATGATGCCCTTGATTGGTAAAATTATTGTTTTACCCTCAATGTGGTAAATTACCATCTTGCCCCTGAAAGTCAACAGTGATCATTTGATCTCCAGAAAGAGTCTTTTGAACCCTAATTTTATTTCGGACTTCTCTAGATACATTATGACTCCTTTAGTCATGTGGATTTTGTTGTGTATTCTTGAGTTTGGTTTTGCTTTATTTTCTATTTATTAAAAGAAATGATGATTTTTTATATGTTTTTGGATATGTTACGATCAGACGAGTGCGGTGCTGATCGAGATGGTGGCCCAGTTCGAGATTTGGACTACGTGGGGGTGTATGAGACCTCTGAACTGTGAGTGGGCTGTCCTCAACGGATAACCCGTTGAGGAACTATTTTATTACTGTTTTATTAAATTATTTTATAAATGGTTTTAAATAAATTGCTTTGGGTGCATGAGCGATCTTTGAAAATGATTTTGAACTGTTGGTAAGTACACGGGGACTCGTGGACTGGACGCAGTCCAGGGAGTACGTGTGGCTGATTTGGTGGTATACTAGCTAGTAGTTAGACGTGATTGGCGAACCATGAGTTGAGTTTGGATCCACATGGTTCGTCGCTCCAGGCCCGACACGCCATGTTTATTTACCGGTTCGGCGTGTGCATGGGAGAGCTAAATTGGGTGTGTTGCGGCCACCACGCAGTACCAGACCCAAGCTAACGTCAGGGGAACGGGCTTGTTTGGAAAAATAAGAAAAATGATATTTTTACTAGTTATTTAATGATGACGAAAATGCACCTGACGGTTCCGGAGGTTGACTCGGGCCAAGGTTACTCCGGATAGGTTTTATTGGCAGCCCATTTGTTTATGAAATGATAAATGATTTCTTGTACTTGATTTATTGCTAACCATGTTTTTATAACTTGGTTTTCTTATCTGTTTTGGTTGTGAGTGCACCCCACCCTCTTCTGGTTCTCTTTTGAGGGTGGCTCACTCACTGGGTACATTCGTGTGCTCACCCCTCAATTAATTGTTGTGTTTTCAGGGTAGTTAGGACTCAGCATTTCCTTTGACGGTCGAGTCGGTGGCGTAGGCTGTGATCCCTGGTGTTAGAGGTACTACTCACTACGTGATTGGTCCCACTGGCAGTGTCTTTCTTTCATGATATTTTTCTCTCCTTGTTTTGGGTTTGCATCTACTCCGCTATTTTTCTCTATTAGTATTTATTTTCCGATTAAATTTTTGAGTATTTTTGCTACTGTGTTCGATTTTGATAATTCCGCTTTAACTCTGATTTGAAAACAGTTATTATTTTAAAATTTATACTCTATTAGTGTATTCCCTATTTTTATCTGGTATTGACGCTTCGTGGAACCTTGGTGCGCGTGACCGGCCGGCACGTGTTTCGAGGTACCACGGCGGTTGTCCGTGCTCGACTTTCGGGTCGGGGCGTGACACTAAGGGCTCGGCGAGGAGTTTTTTTTTTTATTATTATTATTTGGAGCAAGGTAAATTCAATTGTTACTTTGAACCAATTAATTGATTCTAACAATAGCATTCATAATTATCAAGATAAGTTAGCCACCAAATCCATCAAAACATGAATACATAAGATGAAGTACAAGGATAAGAAAAGTCTCATCATGAATTTATTAATCAAAAATACATAAGAAAAGAAGTATAAAGGTTTAGCCTCTCATGGATTGGAGCAACCCATGAGAGATTGAAAACATACAAAACAAAGAGGAAAAGAGGAGGAGGTGCCTCTCCAAACCGCAAAACCTAAGAAAATAAGAAGAGAAAAGTTGTAGAGATGTGTTGCTAGCTACTAGGGTTTCTAAAATAGATGGGTATATATAGAGGCGGCCTAGGGTTGATTTTAGAGTTCTAGATGACTTAAACTAACCCTAGGGACGTGCTGGGCTCTCCTCCATGTCTTCAAGCTGATCCAAGTAGAATATATGGGCTCAATTTTGTCAAAAACGCAATCTGGCCCAAAACAGTTTCTGTCCGTAATGTTCAGGGGCATTTTCGTCCATGATAACGTCAAATTTGGGCTTCGACCAAAACACGAATGTTGTAGCTCTCAGAGTTAGCTTTCCAATGCATCTTGATTCACCTAATTTGGAGCTCTGGATCAAAATTTATGTATGTTTTCCCAAATTGTCACCAAATCTGGAAAGTATTGAAGAGGCTTTAAGAGGAAGTGACATGGGTTGCTGATGGTGGACTGCTGGGCGCACGTGCGGGAGTGTCCTCGACTCTACCTGGGCGCCCGCATGGTTTGTCTGAAGACCCATATGGTTTGCCTGATCACCCAGGTACGCATTGTCATGGTTCGGCTTGTCATCTTATCTTCTTGCCTTGAACTCATCTTTGCTCCTTTGCCTTGAAAACTCTTAGCAATCAACTTTATGGCCTTCATAAGCATAAAATTGACTTCATAAGCTCTTCAATCACGTACATGATAGCTCCAATATTCATCGAAAACATCCATGGAAAATACTTGTGTCATAAATCATCCAAAAAGGTCCCAAAAATGTACAAAATTGATGATTTTGTACTTTTATTCTAGTCAACACCTATGAACACAAATATAACCAATATAAGGCATAATCAAGTATAAAATACTCAAAAAGCATAGGAAAATGACCATAAAAAGATGTATAATTTTGGTCAGATCACTATTCCTATATCTCATATTGGTTCATCTAATTTTTCCATAGGAAAACACTTTTTTCAGCTTGATAAGATCTTACATGTTCCAACTGCTTCTAATAATCTGCTTTTTGTTCATTCTTTTACGAAGAATAATAATGTTTCTTTGGAACTCTTTCCTTACCATTATGACATAAAGGATATCCCCACGAGACAGGTTTTAATCAGAGGCCGGAGTGAAAATGGACTGTATCCAATCTACTTCAACTCATCTTCAGCTCGTGCCAATCTAACCAGTCTCACCACATGGCATGCTCATTTTAGACATGCCTCCATCAAAACTGTTCGGCAAGCTCTGCAGAATAGTTCCATTTCTTTTCAATATTTGAGTCAGTCTTCTTTATGTCATGCTTGCAGTGTTAGCAATGCAAAGAAATTAGTTTTTCTAGAGTCTCTTTTTGGAAAAAATGTCGTTAGAACTTGTTTGCTCTGATGTTCAGGGCCCTTCTCCAATAAAGTCTATTGATGGATCAAATTACTATGTTTTGTTCTTTGATCATTTAAGCAAGTATTCTTGGATATTTTCTATTAAACAAAAATATGATGTTCTCAATGTGTTTATCAAATTCAAAGCAGTTGTGGGAAAAATTTTGGCACATCAATCAAGTCTTTTCAGGTAGATTGGGGCGGGGAATTTCAAGCCTTAACCGAATACCTTTCGCAAAATTGCATCACCCAAAAAAGCTCATGCGCTCACACACCAGAACAAAATGGTTGTGCCGAACGAAAACACAGGCATGTTGTAGAAACTGGCTTGGCTCTAATGAATGTTGCTGCCATCCCCTTACAATATTGGACATATGCCTTTGATGCCGCAGTCTACACAATAAATAGACTACCGACCCCAAGGTTGCAAAATCAAATCCCATATGAAAAATTGTTTCATGAAAAGCTAGTCTACAATTAGCTCGGCACATTTGGTTGCCTTTGTCACCCTTGGCTCCGCCCCTATGCTGCTCATAAATTGGCTCCAGGATCATCTAAATGTGTTTTCCTTGGTTACAGTAAGATTCATAAAGGGTATAAATGCCTTGACTTCTCTAATGGAAAAATCTATGTCTCACGACATGTTGTACTTGATGAACAGGTTTTCCATTTCATGGGAGTAATGGTCCAGTGGCACCTGCTACAACATCACCAAACACCATATTTCCAATGTCAATTTCTTGGTCAGAAAACTTCACTGCTCCCACACCGAAATTGGTAGCAGAAACTCAACCACCCGACACTACCATCGTTGAGTCTCCACCATCACCAAACACTCTACCTTCCATCACCGAGTCTGCATTGTCATCAAATACCTCATCACCAGCAGCAACATCACATCCATCAACCACCGACACAACACCTATTAAAACAAAAACAATCACTGCAATTGAGGCTTCATCGTCACAATCATCACCTGGCCTCTCTTTGGTTGTTAACTTAACCAAGAACAAAGCAGCACCAACAAACCAAATAGCCACCAAAACACATCCAATAGTTACACGCTCTAAAATAGGGAACTTAAAACCAAAACCAAAAGCCTCAATGCATGTTTCGAACTCACTATCAGAACCCACCTCAGCTTCAAAAGCATTAAAATTTCCTGTGTGGAGACAGGCTATGGCCGAAGAGTATAATGCCTTGCTGCAAAATGGAACGTGGGAATTGGTTCCTCGCACTGCAACTCAGAATGTAGTAGGCTGCAAATGGGTGTTCAGAGTTAAAAGAAATAAGGATGGCACGATGGATAGATTAAAGGTAATAGTTGTTGCAAAGGGCTTTCATTAACGCCCTGGTCTTGACTATCAAGAGACGTTTAGTCCAGTGATTAAACCTCAAACTGTTAGGCTCATTTTATCATTGGCAGTCCAACACAATTGGCCAAACAAGCAATTGGATGTTTCCAATGCATTCTTACATGGAAAAATGGAAGAAGAAGTCTTCATGGAGCAACCTACAGGATTTGTGGATCCTAATACACCCACACATGTTTGCCGCTTGCTAAAATCTCTGTATGGGCTAAAAGAAGCCCCAAAAGTATAGTATAAATGCCTTACGGACATGCTTGCTCATCTTGGCTTTCAAGGCTCCAAGACAGACTCATCTTTGCTCATCATCGTAGCATTGTTGGAGTTCTTCAAAACTTGGCAATTACCCGACCTGACATTGCCTTTTCCGTGAACAAAGTGTCACAATATATGCACTCTCCATCAGAAAATCATTGGTCTACTGTCAGGCGTATTTTGCGCTATCTCGTAGGCACCATGAGAAATGGCTTACATCTTACCAAGAATTTAAATTCCCAAATACATGTATAATCTGATTCGGATTGGGGAGGCTATCTTGATGATAGAAAATCAACAATGGGCATAGCTATTTTCTATGGATCCAATCTCATCTCTTGGACCAGCAAGAAGCAAATGACGGTCTCACGTTCCTCCACCAAGTCAGAGTATCGAGCTTTCGCAGCAGCCACTAGTGAAGTTCATTGCTATGTGCATTATTTTTGGAGATGAGTCTTCCTCCTGTCACAAAACTAGTGGTATGGTGTGATAATCTAAGTGCCACTTACTTGACTGTTACCCCGATCTTTCACTCTCGGTCACAACATTTGGAAATTGATTTTCACTATGTACGAGACAAGGCTATGAACAAAGAGCTTCTTGTCAAATATATCTCCAGTGCCGACCAAATTGCTGATGGTCTCACAAAATCACTCTCTCGAACACGTTTTGCTCATCTTCGAACCAAGCTACGAGTTCTACCAAGACTTCTTAGCTTGAGGGAGGGTGATAAGGCTAATCTACAACCTACAGTTTTATCTTGACAATACTTCCACAGACTTGTAACTTAGCTATTGTAAAGCTTATCCTTATCATATATACCCTAGCCTTTTACCTTGTAAACTCATGTATATATGTACTCATTATACATCAATAATACTTGATCATTGAATCCTTCACATACCTTTCTTCATTTCTTTCTTCATGCTTATTTATTAAAAAAAAAACGTTGTTTAAATAGTCGGTTAGCAGTTTGACACAGCTCGATTCCAAACTAATCTAAATCCAATGTGATTATCGCATACTGGAGGATTAATACAAAAAAGTAATTTAATTTCGCACATCAAAGTAGAATATGATTCTCTATTTTTATTGGAGTATAAAGATATACATCAAAATTGGGAAAGGAAATTTTAATCTGAATAAACTAATCAAAGCTTTTGTAACTACCTTAAGATAAAGTTGAATAAACTGAAGCAGACAAACGAGGTGTAGCTATTGCGTGCAAAGGTTTTGCCAATGAGAGACTATCTTCGGCTTCGGAGATGTCAATTTTTGATTCACCGGGCGGAACATTCCATGTAAAACCTTGAATTAGCCTTGCCAATAGCATTACAGTCAGCTCAGTCCCAAGAGCCACACCCATGCACCCTCTCCTTCCAGTACTAAAAGATATGAACCTCAACTCTTGCTCTGTAAGATCAACTTTACTTGATGAACCCTCTTTCAAATGCCGCTCAGGTTTGAAAGTTAATGGCTCATCCCAAACTTTCGGGTTCCGGCCAAGGCCTGACCGGCTAAGCAAGAGATGGCTGCCTTTGGGAATGAAGTAGCCAGCAACAGTGGCATCAGCATTTGAGACGTGGGGAAGGTTAAACGGTGCAATGGGGTGAATCCGGAAAGCTTCCCTTGCACAAGCCGTTATGTAGTTGAGTTTTGGGAGGTCAGTCTCTTGAACCAATCTTTCTTTATTTCCAACAACGGAATCTATTTCCATGGTGGCTTTTTGGAGAATTTCAGGGTTGTTGAGCATCTCCGCCATAGTCCATTCTACTGCATTTGCCGGATTATCTACTGTTGCAAAGATTAGATCCTGTTTATAAAATAGGATGAACAAATTATGTTGTTAATAATAACCAGATATTGAAATCCATCTAAAGATAAACAAGGCACAAGTCTACGTGTATAGCTTTAAAAAGAAAAATATTACTAGGCATGCCATGCGACTTGTGTATTTAGACATGCATGCATGGTATGTTTTTATTATGTGCAAACATTAGATCGATTCGATTAGTGTGTTTTAAATAAGTAATTAAGCATATATAATATTATTCTCACCGTGCATTGGGATTTGATCTCTTCGATTGAAAGTGCTGGCTTCCCATTTGAATCCTTTGCTAAAAGGAAAGCATCTAGCAAGTCTTCAGGCTCTTTCCTCTCACCTTGATTCCACTGCTTTACTCTATCGTCAATTATGGGATCATGGTAACCGTTGATACTTCTCATACACTCACTCACAATCTTTTCATGACCTTCCAAATCTAATGGTCTCAGCCATGGTACATAAGTAAACGTTACCGAGAACTGTAAAGAGAGAGTCTACGTGCTCTTTTTCTTCTTTTCCAGGCCCTCCGTCTTCTTTGCCTTTCCCGAAGTATCTTGTGTTGAACATCATCTTCCTGATAACATTTCCAGTATAATGCCTGGTAACAAGTCTCAGGTCTATAACAGAGCCTGAACTGTTGGCAATATTGCCATGTTTTGTACTGTTGATGCATTGGTTGTAAATGAACCTAACAAGATTATCATTTTCTTCCATTCTCTTGTTTAGTAACCAACGAAGTGTTTGAGGATTAATTATGTTCGAAGCCACAACTTTCCTCATTTTCTTCCATTGATCTCCCCATGGAGTCGGTGCAATGGACAAGAAACCGCTGCTAGCATATGCGGTTGCCATTGTAAGAGGCCTTGATGCAAAAACTGAATCATGTTTCTTCAAAAATTCTCGAGCAATTTCAGGGCAAGTGACAGGAATGACATGGGTGTTTCCAAGGCGGATACACGCAATATCGGTGTCGAGTAGTTTCATGAGGTCAAGAATCCACCTGAAAGTTGGCTTGTTCCTCCATATTTCGGGAAGGTTCCCAATGATTGGCCAGGGAGTTGGCCCTGGAGGGAGATAAGATGCTAATTGCGCGTTGTTGCTTTGCCCGTAACTGATCTTTTTAGTAATGTGTTTCAATTTGACAAGGAAAAGGAGTGAAAAGAGGAGCACTAGGACAATTATTGAGTGAGATAATAAAACAAGCAAGGCAACAGGGATAATGGCGAAAAAATCAGTAAGAGAGCTCCATGGAAGCAGATTTTGAAAAGAGATCATGGTTGAGGTGTTGTTCATATTTGCAAGTTTGGTAAGTTGCAAAACAAAAGCTTTTTTTTGCTGATTCTGCTACCAATGTTTACTCTTCGTTATGTTTTACCAAATAAAGCTAGGTAATTATAAAGATCGTAGGTAGCATTGTATATATGACTTTTCTTTCTAGATCATAATTGTTACCTGTGACTTTTCGTTATTTTTGAACTCTTTTTCACTTTTAGCCAGCGGGGCGGCTATCTGCATGTTTCCAAAAACGCCCACAATAAACCAATCCACTTGCTATATATATATATATATATATATATATATATATATAATATTTATAGTAACAACCAAGATAGAAATTCAAATTGTACCAAAAAAAAATTCCACCAAGATAGAAATGTATGCCTTACCATCGGGCCAGCCATTTCCCATACACTTAAAATCACACTTTGAAATCCAATCAATCAATTTTATAAAAAGGAATTTGAGGTCAAGCCGTACGTAGACTGTAGGAAGAATATATTGATTCAAGTGAAGACTATTTTGGAGAAATGTGAAATCAATAATAGAGTAGTATAAGAATTACTAATACATTTGAAAAGAGTTTGTCGCCTTTATTATAGAATCAGGCCTCATATCCTCACGTTGTCATTAATTCTACTTTGGTCAAATCTTGTGGATACCAGAGTTGCATGGTAATCTCCCCTCTTGGGGTTAGGGTTCCCTTTTGGCAGCTGCTGGTCTATCTTGCTATCAGTTACTAGGAAATTTGTATAAGGGAATTTTGACAATTTCTAATAATATTTAATTGTATGTTCAACAATTGTATGCTCATGAGAAATCAACAAACAAACTAGTAGCTCATTATATTTAATTTTAGTATTAGCAAACTAACAAACACCAAAATAATTTTGATTAATTACAATAACTTTGTGGCATTTTAATATACTTAAGCTAAATTTGGAAAAAAAAATGTAATTTTTTAAAACTTCTTTATTTTTATTCTATTTCATTTCATTAAAATGATCTCGTTCCTCTTTTTTTTTTAACATTTCACTGATTTTAGATGTTCCCCTTGTCGTTCTCAAAAAAAAAAGATGTTCCCCTTGTCCATTGTAAAATTCGATTAAAGTTTGACGAGGAGCTTCTACATATGGATATTGGAACCTATGCTCCATATTTGTGCTCCACTTTTATACCCCATCACTGGCGTAGCCATGAACATTTTCGAGTGGGTCAAGAAGTAATACATTTTTCTGTTACATTTTTTTTATTTATTATTTAAAGTGTTTTTAAATTTTTACATATTTTTATTGGTAAAAAATTATATAATGTATATGTAGGTTTTTTTTTTGCCAACATAATAATATATTTGGTTTACTTATGTGAACTTAACAAATTTTTTTGCTTTAAAAGATTATAGAATTTTTATAAAAAAATTAAGACTTTATTTATAAATAAAATAAAAACTTAACTAACTTTTTTATTCGTGAAAGTTTATAAAAAAAAAAAAGAGAGAAGAGTCTTCCATGTATATAAATATATGAATGAAAATATTAAGAGAAAATATAGATATAGAAGTATGGTTTAAAAGTCAAAATACCAAATCTTTAGTGGGGCTAATTTTTTGAAACTTTCAATTTAATGGGTCAATGTCTTTAAATTTTCTTGTAAGTGTGGTCAATTTGTAAATTTACCTTTATTTATCTATACATTTTAAAAGCAAATGCAAATTTGAATTGACCTCACTCCTCAATATATACTTGGCTATGCCATTGTACCGCATTCACCTAGATTGTGCCACATGCTCCTTGTATTATATGTTATTTGTTTTTAAGTTTCAATATACAAAATACACTTGATCTTTTGCCTCAACGATAGGTGCATGCTCTCTAAAACCATTAGGTATGAGGTTTAAGTCTCAATGTATGTAAATTACATGTGAGTTCTGTGCTATCTTATGTGTGGACTTTGTGCCACTTTGTGGGATTTGTTGCTGGGGCGGAACCAGAAAATAAATATTGGGGTAGCCAAAATAAAATATTAATAAAAGTCAAGAAAAATGAAAATGATATTAGGATCCTCTGCCTCCACATCCTTTTTCTTGAAGAATGAATTAAAGTTTTTAACCTCTTATTCTTCTTAATTTTGCATATAAGAAAATTTAAATAAAAATAAATGAGAATGTGACAAGAGCTAAAATTCTACCAATGTGACACTACTGTTGGTTTGGTGATTTGTATATACTTGGCCAACGAATGAAAGGAATATTGAAATCAAGAATATTTGATTTATGTAGTCTGTAGAGTGACTTTGTAAAGAAGAAAAAAATTTGAAAATCCAACTTCTTTGGAAAACTAATAAGAATTTCTTTTTCTAAGAGAACAAACTAATAATTAAAAACTTGAAAGCAATTTTAGTTTATATAATGGAATAAAAATAGAAAGGAAAAATAATATGAATAACAATAAATTGAATAATTCGGACATACTCACAATCTCACATATATATCAATAAAATTGTAAAAAGAGAACTTACTTGTGTTACTTGTATTGATTCCCTTTTTGATTTTCAAATTGAAATTGAAAAAGATGAAAAAGCTTCTTAGTCTGCTACTAAAGGTGAAGAAAACGAAATAAAGGAAAGAAGACAAAGTGTTTCTTTTGGGTTTACACACAGAGAATGAGAATAAGCCTTGTAGGGTAAGTCTTTACTTTTTGTGAGTTTTATAAAGTGACTAAGTGGTGAGAAAACAAATTGTGAATACCAATAATAAATAGACACATGGCTACTAATTAAACCCCATGTGATTTTAATACTTCCCTCTAAATTTTGTCTTTAGATTTTGACCATCGTATACTTTTTTCTTAACTAAAAATTTTTTGGGATAGCTAATAAATTTTTCCAGGGGTAGCAATTTCTAATATTTTAAGCCCAAAGCAATAAGTAGTTCCGCCCCTGATTTGTTGGGATTTATTAGTTTGTTACCTCTTAATTAAGATAGTGCGGTTTGTCTTTGTGATTTCTCATTGGATGTTTGTGCCTATAGAGAAATATTGATTGTAATGAGATTTCATTATTGTCACCCCTAAAAAAAAATAACATCAACAAAATAAAATGAAATGAAATGAAAATTCGAATTAAATCCAAGGTTTAGCCCCAAATTAAAAAGTAAACATATTTATGTAGATATGGTAAGTCCTAAATATACATATATATATATATCCTTATTTTTTAAAAATATTTCTAAAACGCCATTACGTAAAATTGGGCTTAAATCCTTTTTTATTTTTTTAATATCAATTAAATCTAATATATTTATTTAATTAAATCCAATGGTAAAAATAAAATAGTGATAAAGATATTAGATCATTTAATTAAATAAAATTAGTGTTTTTAGTAAAGTAAAACTATAATAGTTTTTTTGTCATAAAACTATAATAATTTAAAAAATGACATTTTAATAAATAAATTCAAAAAATAAGAGTAAAATTGTCGATTCAAAAGTTTTACAACATTCTTCTCCCTACAGGGTTTTAGAATCAATGTATATCTACTATTGTTGGGAGCAAAATTAAGTTCTTGGCCAGAAAATTAATTTTGGGCCAAGAGTGATTTTTGGGACGGAAATATAAGCCCAATTATAATTTGATTGGCTGTCTTTGAGTTGCCTGCTTGTGGTTGGATTGTATTATGTTTTCCTTGCACCTTGTTGTGCCTTCTTATTCAATAAATCTTTATTGTCTTGCCTTAAAAAAAAAAGTAGTAGTGGGCTAGCAAATTAATTTAGGAGGAGGATTAGACAAGTTAAATGAGTAATTATAAATGGTGTGGATCAAAGATGTCGATTCCAAATCAGCAAGAATCAAGGCCAAATGGACCATTAGGCAAAAGAGTGGCTATAAATGGCGGCTTCCAGCTCCGAACAAGTAACACAAGAACAAGTTTTCAACAACGACAAGTAACAAATACAACAACCACAAGTAATCAACCAAGAAAGAGCTCGACTACTCACTACAACAAATCTTGCAATTAGTGACGTTTTGCTATGTGACGTACTATTAATATGTCACAAAAGGTATGCATAACGTGATGAAACATTAAATTTGTTACTCAATTTCAAAAGACGGGCATTTTCTGTGACGATTACTTTTAGTGTCCCATAAGAACGTCACAAAATGTGTGGTGCCAAATTTTACCGCCAAATGAAGATGGAGGGAAACCTTTTAGTGACGATATGTAGCTTTTTTGTGACATTCTCACTTCGTCATTAATGTATCCAATTTTTTGTGACGATTATGTAATATCTTTTGTTGGAAAGAAATTTTGACATCATGTCACTAATATTACTATACACTTTTCGTGACCATTTGGTTTCGTCACGTCTTATTTATCATTTTTGTGACGTCCATAAATGTCACTAATTTATGCCTATGCGTGACAATCACATTCTGTCACACATAAATATACCATTATGTGACGGGATTATATTATGTCATGATTGTTTGATTATTGCATGACATTAGTTTATTGTCACAAATGAAATTACCTTCACATGTTTTTATACGTGACATATTGTTTATGTCACGTATTGTATTAAATTATTTGTGACGTAAAGTAATGTCACCAAATGTGACATATTGTTTATGTCACGTATTGTATTAAATTATTTGTGACATAAAGTGATGTCACCAAATTTTTATACACCCTTTTACCCATATTGCTAGTTTTAGCTTATAGAAAAAAGCATTTGTAAAATATTTAAACATATTGTTTTTGTTTTTGTACCGATTTAAACATAATATTGTTAGAAGATAAAGCATTTGTCATCCCATTGAATTGTTCATCTAGATCAAGTGAAGTAAAATTTATAATCTTAAATAGAAAAAGTATGAAAAAAATCTAATCATTTTAGCATTATTATTCACTTAAAAAGGATAAAAAAATAAGACTTACATAATAAAGTATTATAATTATGAGGGAAATACCAAGCTTCCAAAGAAAAAAATTTACAAAGTAGGATCTAAATCACTGTCATATTCATCATCATTACTCTCAGATTCTGTCTCCACATTGATGTCTTGCTCAAGGTTTTCTATGCAAGTATCCTCCTTTGATTTTTTGTTTCTTTCAACAAAACTAGACTCAATGACTTCTGCAGCAATATCATTCCTCTGTAATGGTCCTTCTTCATAATGCTCTTGGACAGTCCTACCAATACCAGTAAATTCATCATCTTCATCAATGAGAGCATGCACATCAAATGTTTCAGAATTTTCCCCATGTTCAACCTCTGGAACATCATACAAATGTCTATGATGAAAGTTTTGTACCACTTTCCAATCTCTCCCTAACTTCACATTATCCAAGTAAAAAACTTGCTTCGCTTGAATTACTAATATAAAAGGATCATTCTCATACCAAGTTCCTTTCACATTAATGCTCGTCAGATGACCATCTCTAAGAATTCGTCTCTTACCTCCACGGTCAAACCACTTACACCTAAACATAACAACCTGACATTTTTTAATATAATCTAACTGAATAATATCAGTCAGAACACCATAAAAGTCAACTTCATCATCCCCATGGTTCCCCTCAACTACTACGCTATTTTGACGGCTTAAATGGAGATCTCGCTTCTCGGTGTGGAACCTAACCCCATTAACGATGCAGCCAGTGTACCTTTTAACACGTTTGTCAGGACCACAAGATGAGAACACTTCATTAGAGACTTCTTGCGAACCTTGAGATCGCAACCGTGTAACCTACAATTCAAAAGGAAGAAAACTATATAAATGGTAGGAAATTTATTTATACTTCTATTGTCATTGATTCCAAAAAAATTACTTACATGTTCTTTAAACCACAGGGGAAATTGTTGTTGATGCCTTTCTTCGATAGCGGATACGTTTTGCAACTGAAGCTCCATCTTATGTTTTCTACATTAGCATGCGAAACCAATTAAAATGCCATTTACTAAATATTCTAATATGAAAAAAATTCAAAAGACTTACTGTAAGAATGGTTCAACTTCATCGCAATTATTCAGAATATACCACTCAATCTTTTTAAAGTCTTCATCTGATAAGAACTCATATTTTTCTGCACCAAAAGGACGAATGCTTGTTGAGAAAACAAGCAATTCTCGATGATTTATGTCCTTCCCTCCATCATAGTTTTTGTCTTCCGGATTAAATTTAGTCTCAATCCCAGAAAGGTACATGGAACAAAATGTTAAGCATTCAGTATAAATGTAGGACTCTGCAATACATCGTTCTGGACGAGCTTTGTTCCTCACATATGCTTTCAGCTTACCTAAGAACCTGCCATTTAAAAATAGAAAATTATTATACATTCAAAAGAATGGAATCTTAATTTTAAATTTTACTATAGTATTATGCATATTACCTTTCGATCACATACATCCATCGATAATGTATAGGCCCTCCAAGCATGGCCTCATGTTGCAAGTGTATGGCCAAGTGCAACATCACATCAAAAAAAGCAGGAGGGAAAATTTTCTCAAGCTTGCATAGAATGATGACAATATCAGCTTGTAAATCCTCTAAATCCTTTTATTATATAGTACCAATAATCTAATCATCTAATAAAATTTTGTCACTTGATCCATGGGGATACATGGCAGCCACTACCACTCGGTCCAACATATTGTGCATCGACTGCCCAAACCCTTACAAGTTTGCAAACCTTTGATGCAACATCTCAACCAGTGTCATTGGGGGCAGCCACTACCACTCGGTCCAACATATTGTGCATCGACTGCCCAAACCCTTACTAGTTTGCAAACCTTTGATGCAACATCTCAACCAGTGTCATTGGGGGCAGTCCAAAAACAACAATTAAAAAGAATTGCTTTTAAGTTACACACCTTCTACATCCCATTGAGTAAGTCATCAAGTAAAATTCTTCACAATTTTTGGTATCTGAATTTTTTAATTTTTTTATTAGAACAAAAACATCATGCATTAAACAATTTTTGGTATCTTAAAAAGTTGTTTTCCAATTCCTTATCATCTTCAGCACTAAATAAGCATTTTTTAGCTTTAAATCATGAAATAAAGCCTCCCACACAGATTCATTGTTAACCAACGTTCTTCCATTCACCCAAACTCGGCAAAAAAGAAAAAAGAAATCCCCCAAATCCAAAGGTTGTACCTTGTTCTACCATCTATTATTTTAATAAAACTTTTCTTAAATAATTCATTTAGTTTTATTATTAACTATGATAAATTTTTGACATTGTGTATAAAACATGACATTAATAGTTTTTAAGAACAATCTGTCGAAATCCATCTTTTTTTTCTTTTATATTTATATGATTCATGTTTTATTCAATAAAAATGAATAAAAGTGCACATTTATTTCAGTTTAGATATAAAATGAAGATTTAAATATTTGCTTTTATATTTTAAATTATTTTCCTAAAAATATTACTTTAGAATAAATTAATCACCATTTATCTCAGTAAAAATAAAGATTAATCAGATATTTATTCTCCCTCCAAAACTTTTTACTTTTATTTTTCAGCTCCCTCCAAAAAATTAAAAAGATTTTGATTTATTAGGGCCGCCACTTTTTCTCTACTCCTTTCATCAAACCCTAACATTGAAATAGTGAAATCTCGTCCTTCCCACTCCCCACCGCCATTCCTCTCAAACACAAAACAACCACTAGATTTTAGATCTAGACACAAAAAGTTCTACAGAGAAAAGGACAAAGGTACTAGACTATGCTTTTTTTTTTGGTACAAGACTATTCTTTAATTTAATTTAATATATTATACGTCTTTGGGTTAAATCAATTTTTCTACTTTAATCTTATATTTGTTTTAAAATGTTTCATTGTCTGGTATTGCTATTACCATTTCCTTGTCTTGTATTATGTTATTATTTTATTATTATTATCTAAATTCTGAAAAGTTTAATTTTTTATTCTTAGTTTTGTTTTATTTTTAGGAGAACAAACCATGATCTAGATTTCTTGTACCTATGTTTTTTGTTAAACTCCTAACATTGGAAATGTAGAAAAAGAAAATCACTACTGCAATCTGTTTCTTGGGACTTGGATCCTTTTATTTGCTATATATATATATATATAATCTTTCATTCTGATTAAATAAAAACACAA
>AWUE01016616.1:0-49651 GCA_001974825.2 Corchorus olitorius
AGTCTTACAAACTGGAAAAGTTGAAAAGAAAGTATTGACCACCTCCTTGCCCATATATATATATATATATATATATATATATTTATATATTGAACAACCTGCCCATATATTTGATTAAGCCTAGATTTGCTTTCTCTTTCTCTTCCGTGGGACCAATTTTTGTGTTGAGTAAATCAAGAAATAGAGTGCTTAGCTTTGTGCGCTTGCCTAGTGAACTATTGTTTGGACGTATATGAAATTCATACACTTTTTCAATTTCTGTACCCATAACAATTTAATATTTGTCAGCTTCTTTTTTCTAGAAATGGTTCCTGGAAGAGTTGGTAGAAAGAGAAAGACTCAGCAAGTTAATAATGTTTCTCAACAGCCTACTGTTCCATGAGAACAAGTTTTGCCAACACAACAAACTCATGGATTGCAACAAGATTTGGAATCAACCCTTGGAACTCAAGTTGCCAATGACAATTCAGGTAGTTCTATTGAATTATATATTGTATTATATTGGTATATTGAAAACATGTTATATATTAATGATAAGTGTTCTTTGTTTTTTATTATTATTTAAGTGGATACAGCTTCTATCCCTTCTAAAAGAGTGCGGGGACCCACTAGAGGTGTAGGGTTGGAGAAATTGATCAACGGAAAGAATAAGATGGTTATAGAAATTCCAAATGGTAAAGGCAGACCGGTTTCAGAAGTTCAATCGGCAAAATTATATTCAAAAATTGGTTTGATTGCTAGACAATTTATCTCAATTCCAACAAAGTGGAAAAGTTTGAGTGAGGATGACAAGCTGCATTTCATGGCACGGCTTAAGGTGAGTGGTAAATATATTATTTATATAGTTGTATAAAATCATTTTACATTAACTAATTTATTTTTCATTTAATTTTCTTTCTTAGAATAAGTTCGACATTAACTTGGATGATGAGTACGTCAAAAGTAGTGTATTGTCAATCTTATCAAAGTTATGCAGACAACAACGATACAAGTTGCATAATTACTATAAGTCGTTTGACACTAATGAAGAGGCTCGTCAAAATCTGCCACCTAACTTCAACATGACTGAAGAGAATTGGGCAAAATATTGTGATATGTTTAGCAGTGCTAAATACCAGGTTTAATTTCTTTTTTTTTTAATTTTAACTTAGCTTGATTTTTTAAGGAAAATGGTATGTTTATTATAAAGTCAATTAATGTTGTTTATATATTTTTTAAATGTAGGGGAAGTGTGAAAAAAACAAGATATTCCGACAGAATGTCAAGTTGACTCATAATCATGGGTCTACGGTATTTGTTGCTAGTCGTTATGGCAAGGTAAATTATCCGTATTCTATGCTTTATATATGAATTTATTATATAATTTTATTTAAATTGTTTAATGAATTAGATTTTGTATCGTGTTGATGATCAAGAGCCTAATAGGATGGAATGGTTTAAGATTTCTCATTATTCAGAAGTTAAAGGATGGAAGAATCCTGAATCTCAAGCAGCTTATGTAAGGTTTTCTAATTAATGATGTGATTTATATTATTATTTCTGAATTACTATTATTTTTTTTAATTTATAGGAGGAAATGGAAAGGCTTTTATCGGCTCCTATTGAAGAAGGCCAACAACCAAGAACCATTGACTCAATTGTAGATGAAGTTCTTGGAACTAACCCAAGCTACATCAAAGGACTTGGGTATGGGCCTAAGCCTAATGGTAAGCAAACCTCAAATGCATCTACTTCAAGGCTTGAAAAGGCTGAGGGTGAAGTGGAGAAATATAAGTCTAATTTTCAATTGCTTCGAGATCACTTGCAAACTATTACTGCAGCAATGTTAGCTATTGGAATTGATGTGCCAATGCCTAATTTTCCTGGTAAGTCTCATTTTTTTTCCAAGGTTTCATTTTACTTTGTACTATCATTATATTAATGTTGATTTTTTAATGTGCCTTAATTTCATATTCAAATGAGCCAAATTCTCCATCATCAGAGTCACTATCGACAGAACAATTGGATTGAAAACTTGCAAAGAAGGTTCCACTGCTTGCTATTGCAAATTTAGGGATTTTAGGTTTATCAAGGGATTTTATTATCAATTTACTTACTATTTTAGTTTTATAGAACCTTTTCATGCTTTATATTTTGGATTCTAAGTTTTAATGTTGCTAGGGTACTTTATTTAATTCTATGAATTTCATTTTATATTTATATGCTTTATATTTTTAAATATATTGTGGTATTTTATAATCACCTTTTGGTAACACAAATAACATCAAAAGTCAAAACATTCATGACAAATGGTAAATTTGTGCCACTAAAAGTTCATATCATAATTGTGACAATTTAATACTGTCACAATTCATCCTAATTTTTTCTGTGAGGATAATCATGTCACCCAAGAACTCGTCACCTATTATTATTCTCTAAAATTAGGTGACGATAATATAATCATCTTTGTGGACAATTGTATTTGCGTCACAAATTATATCCTTTTTGTGACATTCAACAATAACTAATCACGTTATTTTTTTAATATTTCATGACGAAAATAATGTCACATAATGAATCCTTTTGTCCGGCCTTGCTTGGGCTTTCATGATGCTCTATCTTCCGACCCCGTTAGTGTATGCCGAAAGGGGGCAAAGAAGTTAGTAAGGCAAAGAGGCTGATTGATGAGTAAGGGATAACCGAAGAAAAGGGGTATTCCTATTAGGGATCTGATTCTTGTTGAGTAGCCAGATTCTTTCATATTCGTGTGCCATTACTCATTGTGTCACGAATAATTGAACATTTACTTATTTTTTTTGTGACGATCAACAACTTTTAGTGACGTTATAAACACATATTGCATGACAAAACTTACGTCACCTATTCTTGTGACATTCTGAAATTCGTCAGGAATAATGAAAAATTTCCTCATATTTTGTGACAATCAACAATTGTAAGTGACGTTATATTTTAGTATTTTGTGACACACATTCCGTCACCTATACATGTGATGTTGCAATTTTCGTCACAAATAATGGAACATTTTCCTCATTTTTTGTGACAATCAACAATTGTTAGTGACGTTATATTGTAGTATTTTGTGACACACATTCCGTCACCTATAGATGTGACGTTCCAATTTTCGTCACAAATAATGGAACATTTTCCTCATTTTTTTGTGACAATCAACAATTGTTAGTGGCGTCATATTTTAATATTTTATGACGAAATTGGCGTCACCTATACATGTGACGTTCACATTTTCGTCACATATAACTAAGCATTTTCCTCATATTTGGTGACGACCCATGATATTTTGTGACAATTTATACTTGTTTGTGTGACGGAATGAAACGTCACAAAATGTTATCTCGATTGTGACGTTTCAGCACTATGTCACGGAAAATATGTCATTTTGTGACAAAATATTGTAAGTGTCACGGTATACATTTAGCGACGGTCCAAAGGTGACGATCAGAGTGACGTTCGAAAATGCGTCACTAACTATAATTTGTGACGAATTTTTGATAATTTGTGACATAAATAGGTGCGCCACTAATTGCAAGATTTGTTGTAGTGCTCTCTTGTTCAAATCAGTGTCTTCCTCTCTTTGTCAAAAGTCTGTATTTTAATTCTTATTTTCTCACTTGTATTCCTTCTTCTTTCTTCCAAATCTCACTTCCCAGTTGTTTCCCACAAATTCGAGAAAGTAATGAAAAGTTCTTGATCTATTTTGCATTTAGAAAACACATTTTTAGTTGTTTGAGTGAGTCACTGTCTTTTTTATCCTCCTCTGTTCATCATTGTTAAGTGTTACTTTCTTCCTGCCGTAGAAGTCATCTTACAACAAGAATTTTTCATATTACTCGGGCACCATCTTTGTAAACACATCTCCTCTTCTGGGAAGTTTGGGGCCGGCGCCTTTGAATCCAACACCGAGTCGGGTCAGGCCTACCTTTCGCAAAAAAGGCCCACACAAGGAGTATATTAATATTTAGGACTAATCCTTTACATAAATATTTATCTTTTATCCGGGGCTAAACCTTGTTTTTAGATGGATTCACATTTTATTTTCTTTTATTAATGTTACTAGGTATAAAACCCGCGCTTCGCCGCGGGTTCAAAAATTTTATAAAGGGATCTTTGTTAATCGGATATCTAAATCATATGATATTAAATAAACTGTCAATCAAAACCATAACATTTTGGAAGATTTTAAAATTGAACCATAGAAATTAGTTTTTTAGTACTTCATGAAAGTTGTAGATCATGAAATTAACTTTTAATAGACACCTAAATTACCTTAATTGGACAAATAGAACAAAAAAAAAACTTGATTGTAAAATCTAGTAAGATAGAATTTGTAAAGGACTAAGTGGTATAAAGTTGAAAAGTATAAGGGTCATTTAATAAATAATCCAAATAAGAATATGTTTGTTAATGGAGATCTTGAAACATAAAAAATTTCCTTTTAAACCCTTCATGAAACTCGTAAATTAAATTTAGCTTTCGGTTCCTTCATCAAAGTAGTAAATCATGCAATAACCTTTTAACCGACACTTTTTTTTTGGTGAAAACCGATAGAATTTTAACCGACACTTGAATAACTTTAATTGGACATGTAGATCGAAAATTATATGGTATTAAATAGACCGGCAATCGAACCCACGAAATTTGGGAAGCATTTTCTTTAATTGAAACATAAAAATTGACTTTTGAGTCTTGTATGAAAGTTGTAGATCATTAAATTATCTTATAATAGGCACCTAAATTACCTTAATTGGACAAATAGAACAAAAAATAAAGCTGAAGCGTTAAATCGATTAAGATAGAATTAGTAAAGGAAGTAGTATAAAGTAGAAAAATATGAGGGGTCATTTGATAAATAATCCAATTAAGAAAATGTTCATTGATGGAGATCTTGAAACATAAAAATTTCCTTTTGAACCCTTAATGAAACTCATATATCAAATTCAGCTTCTGGATCCTTCATGAAAGGCGTAGATCATGCAATAACCTTTTAACCGACACTTGAATAACTTTAATCGGACATGTGGATCGAAAATTATATGATATCAAATAGACCGGCAATCGAAACCACCAATTTCGGAAGCATTTTTTTGAATTGAAACATAAAAATTGGCTTTTGAGTCTTTCATGAAAGTTGTAGATCAAATTACCTTTTAACAGACACTTGAAACATCTTAATCGGATGAATAGAGAAAAGAATAAAAAATTAAAGATGAAGCGTTAAATCAATTAAGATAGAATTTGTAAAGGATTAAATAGCATAAAGCAAAATAGTATATATATGGATGATTGGATAAATAATCAAAGCAAGAAAGTGGTTGTTGGTGGAGATTGAGACCTAGCAAGGATAGATTTTTTGCAAATTAAGTTAAAAAACTACCCTTAATTGTTTTCTTAAATAACAAAATAATCAAGGATGAATTGACCTAACTACCCCTCCTCATTTGTTCTTCAATTCATGAGAAGAGAGGGTTAGACCGATATTTTGGTCATTTTCACTTCTTACTCTTATTTTTTTTTTTGTATTTGTATAATGTATAATTTCAGTTCTTATAACTCTTATTGTTTTGTTGATGGAGACGAAACATAAAAATTTCGTCTTAAGCCATTCATGAAACTCGTCAATAAATTCAGCTTTCAGGTCCTTCATGAAAGTCATATATCATGCAATAACTTTTCAATCAACACTTAAATAACTTCAATCAGAAATATGGACAAAAAATTATACGATATTAAATAGACCGTCAATCAAAACCACAAAATTTCAGAAGCATTTTTTAAAATTCAAACATTAAAATTGGCTTTTGAGTTCTTCAAGAAAATTGTAGATCATGAAATCATCTTTTAATAGACACTTAAATTACCTTAATCGGACAAATAGAACAAAAAAATACAAAAATAAAAGCCAACGCGTTAAACCGTCCAACCTATAATTGTAAAGGATTAAATGGCGTAAAGCATAAAAGTATGAGTATCATTAGATAAATAATCCAAAAAAAATGATTAGTTTATGGAGAATGGGACCTATAAATAGTAACTTTTTAATAAAGTTCCCAAAATACCCTCACTCATCAACCCAAATAACGAAAAAACCAAGAATGAAACTATCAAAATACCCCTCTCAATTTGTTCTTAGGTGAATGTGGTGAGGTTATTCAACTGGTTTTTTTTTGGTACTTTCACTTCCAAATATTATTGTTTTTTATAATTTGTTGATGATCTTTGTGTGTCGAAATTAGATGGTGGTTTAGGCTTTCGTGATTTTGAAGCCTTTAACCTTGCACTCTTGGCTAAACAGTACTGGAGCTTGATTCAGAATGACAATTCTCTTTGCTTTTGTATATTCAAGGCTAAGTTACTTTAGACATGGCTTGTTTATGCAGGCGAATTTGGGTCGTAACCCATCTTTCGTTTGCGAAGTTTGCTTGCTGGTAGAGAGGTATTACATAAGGGATGTCGATGGAGGATTGGTAATGGTCAAAGTGTGGATATATGAAGGGATGGGTTAATAATCCACCCTCTTTTAGTCCACAAACTCGACCTGGAACAATTTGCAAGGAAAATCCGGTTTCGGATCTTTTGGATTCAAATGGAATGGGATATAGATTTAGTGCGTGAGTTAATCGTGGATGAGGATGCGGCACGTGTGTTAAGTATTCCTCTACACCATTTAGCGGTAAGGGATGTTTTAATTTGGAGTCATTCAAGTAATGGCTATTATACGGTGAAGAGTGGGTATCATGTTGCAAGACTAGTTTTGGGTAGAGTAGAATTCAATGTGGAAGCTAGATCATCTAAATGGCGCTATATATATGGGGTGCTTGGGTGTTACCTAAAGTTAAATACTTCTTGTGGCGATTAGTGTTGGGTATTTTGCCAGGTCAAACCTTGCTGCAGCAAAGAGGATTGTTTGTTGATACTACGTGTGATGTCTTTTCTGGTGTGGATTCCTCTTTATACCATGTCTTCTTCGAGTGCCCATATAGTCAAATGGTTTGGAAGCTTTCTTGCCCCTGGCTTCAGGCATATCTGGATGATTGGTGGGCGAGTAATGATTTTTGGGAATGTTGTTTTAAAAAGGCTAAACAATTGGGTTCTCTTGAATCAGTTTGTTTTGTATTATGGCTGATTTGGGCAAATCGAAATAAAGTGTTACATGATCATAGTTATAGTCTTCCATCATCTTTATGTGTTAAGGCTGTGAGATTTGTTAGTGAAGTTGAATAATCGCGGTGTCGAAGGTCGAGAAGAGGACCTAATAGACTTTATGCTCCACGATGGATGCCACCTGCTCATGGCCGGTTGAAGTTGAATATAAATGCGACTTTTTATGTCCATACTAGAGAGGCAGGTTTAGGTGCAGTGGCGGGGTAAGTGCTTGTTGGGGCTACAGCGAGGATAAATCATGTGACGGATGCTAGTTGAGGTTTATGCACTGTGTTTTGGTCTTCTTCTAGCTTATTCTTATGGATTGTTGTCTTGTGAAGTAGAAAGTGACTCTACTTTAGCTATTGTAGAAATCAATAAGAGTGATCCTTCATTTTGGGAGGGGGGCGTTTTGATTAGGCAAATTAAGGAGATTAGTTCTTTGTTTAATGTGTGTTTTTTTAGACATGTCAATAGATTGGCTAATAGGCTTGCTCATGATTTGGCTCACTTAGATTGTGTAATTGGGTCAAATCATGTTTGGCATAGAGTCTATCCGATTATAATCCAGATATTTGATATTGAATGAAATCAAATCAATTTTTCCTCAAGGAAAAAAAAAAAAAACTACCCATAATACAATGTCAAAAAAAATAAAAAAAAATATGTGGCTAAATTAGGTGGATATAGTCATGGAGTGTAGCACCAGAATGGAACAGGGAATTTCCATCAGTCAAACAAGGGTAATTAAGAGTTCCAAGATGGAATGATCTTTTGCCTAGTTTAAGGTTGTTGCTTGCATTGTAGCAGTAGTATAAGTGTCGATTGAAGTAGTGTTTTACTATTTATTTATTTTTTGGGTAGAAAACATAAGTAATGTTTTATTAAATTAGTACTTTTTCCACGTGCTTTGCACATGGGTTGAAAATTTGGATGGATGAAATTAATTTTAAGTTACATAGCAGTAGTAAGTGTCGATTGAAGTAGTGTTTTACTATTTATATATTTTTTGGGTAGAAAACATAAGTAATGTTTTATTAAACTAGTACTAGTACTTTTTCCACGTGCTTTGCACATGGATTGAAAATTAATTTTAAGTTACATATTATGTAATATTATATAATAATTATAATTACTTTTTAAAAGACTAAATTATTGAATCTTTAACAATTTTTAAGTTTGAAATTAGAACTTATAATTGATTGTTTAGACAATATCATGGATATCTTAATATGTAGTATATATATATATACTACATATTATTTGAAACACCCAGTGAAATTACTAAACGACCCTTTTGAGGATCGATAAGAAGGCTCGGTTTGAAATTTTTTTGTCATTTTATGTCTTTTCTCACTTGATTAATTACCAAAAAGTACTATTAATGTTAACATTATTGCTTCAATAAATTTACTATTTGATCCATGTTTGGGTTAATGAGGGGTTAGATTATTAAATATTTTAATCTTTTTCCATTGATCAAATTACTTTAAGGCCCTAAACTTTGGTTAATGTTGAGATGGATAACTCTATTTTTGGTTTTTTACCAAAGGTGAATGTGAACACAATTAATTGTGGTTTTAAAAGTAAATTTATCCCATGAATGCAATATTGATTTTTTTTAAAATACATTATTATACATTTCATGTTCAAATAGAATGATTATAGTCTTATTTTACTAAAAAAAAAAAGAATGATTATAGTCTTATAAATAAATGAAATGATGGTTTTTTCTTACATTGCAATATATCCTTCCATCTTTATTCGATATTTAAATTAAGCGATAACAACTCTAAAAAAATGGGAAATAGTATGACACCAACTACAAGAACTTTTATTTTCTACAACAACATGTTTTAAGGCACTACTATTTTACTTTGCCAGATTAGTTCTTCAATTATAAGACCTGCTCCAAATATCGAATTTGCTAATTACCTACTCATATATATCATAAGAACCGAGAAAAAAAAACTCTATAACTAAAATGATTTGTTATCCACAAATCAAGAATGCTCGACGCGCTAACGCGATCCGATCAACTTGCTGTTTCAATTAATTCTTTAAATTTTTAAAATTAAATTTTATCAACAATTGATAAAAGTATATGTGATATACCGGCGGTGTAAATTTTGGACTCTACAAGCGGGTTGTGGAGTTGACACATGTCCATTTTTTTAATTAATTAAGTTTTAAATATTTCAATTTAGTCCCTAAAGGACACATGTCACCCTTCAGGACCAGCATGTGTAGTCTGCAAAACTCCACTAACGGTGTATTGTATATTTAGCCAAAAAGATATATAACTTGATATCTAGAGTTTTGTATAAATATAAACTGTTATTTTGATTGGTTAAATGGTTATTGATAAAAATCAATATAACTATATTTTTTCTTGGAATTGGTACAAAAAGCGTGATATAATCTAAAGGTTTGTATAATTATAAACTTATACAAAGGAGTTGGTATTATGACATTATAAGTAATTTTAATAACTACTTACTGGACTTGGTTTTAGAATAATAGGAGTAACTTTTTTTGATAATCTAGTTATATACTACAACAAATTTGGTAACATGTCATTATAAGTTATTCAATTGGAAACAATTTAATCAATAATGATGGTTATCACATTTGTTATACTTGATTATAGAAAAAATTATTTAAAAAGTTTTACATTTACCAACAGAATAAGTTTATAAGTGATTCTCGTGACAATTTCATGATAAATTGATAATAGAGGTTATAAATTTTACAATGTCCAATTATATATAAAAAAAAAGAGTCTTGTGGGTAATCAAGAAAGCTATATATGTAACAAATTAATTGGTATGTCATTATAATAATTTTGTTAACAATTTTATCAATAAACATAAGTTATTAAATTACAATAGCCATTTTTTGAAAAAGATATGTAAGTTACCAAAATATTATATGTGAACCAACAAATTAGTAACATTCATAGTAATTTAGATAATATACCAATATGGAATAGCTATTAATTAATTCAAATGTAATCCTCAACAATTGTAGATTTTCATCTCATTAATGAAAAGTCAAGTCTTATTTTAAAAAAAGGAAAAAAAATCAGGCTCCTCATCGATATATTAAATGGACTGGAGATATCAGTCCATCTTTAGAATGATTTTTGTAATTATAATTTATTCTAATTTACTGGGGAAAAACTATTTAAACTATCAATAAAATTATATGTATACCAACAAATTCAATAATATGTCGTTATTTGTAATTTTGGTAACCATTTAGTCAATATTATAGGCTATAAACCTTTATAATGTCATGTTATATATAAATTATCAAAAGAGTTATACATGTACAACCTATATCAATAACCATTCATTATAAATAATTTTGGTAACTAATTCATGAATAATAAAGGTTATCAAATTTACATTACCAAGTTATTGGAAAAGTTTTGTAGATTATCATAAACATTTACATATATCAACAAATTCAATAACCATTCAAAATAAATAACTTATGTAACCTTTTCATCTCTAATCGAGGTAATCAATTTTATAATATCTTCTTTCTTAAAAAACTATATAGGTTATAGAAAATCTATACTTATAACAACAGATTCAATAACATGTCATTGTAAGTAATTTTGGTAACCATTTATTCAATAATAGATGTTATCAAATTTATGAAGGACATTACAATAGCTATGCATTTATTATCAATAATTTCAAATTCTACAAGGTACTACCCCCCAAATTTACTTAACGTGTGTTCCTCTTCCCACATTTAATAGGGGTAAAAATTAGTCAAAAATGTCTTGATTATCTAAATGTGACACATAATTTGGGATAAAAAAAGTCCCAAAAAGGGACAGATAGTATGGGACGGAGCGAGTATTTAGTATTTATAGTTTGATTTTAAAGTTTTATTTCTTTAAAGAAGTTATAATTGATTTTTATGAGAATATGATAAATTTCATAATTATAGTGGATCTAGAATATCTTTTCATAATTTAAAAAATACAATTAAAGTAGATGTAGAATATCTTTCCATAATTGAAAAAACAAAGTGGAGGTTATCAAATTTTGTTACTGAAAAAGCTACTTATATTATAAAAATTTAGATCTTTACCAACAAATTCAGTAATTATATTGTAATACCATGACTTAATTAGAGCATTATCAACTTTAAATGAAATTAATTAAGTTTAATGTTAAATTTGGATGAAGGAATTGATTTGGGGCCAAATTGAATGGAAAGTTGAACAATAGGATTTAAGTGAGAGGATGTGGTAATTATGGGGGCAAAAGTGTCGTTTTGTAGCTATCTATATAAAGCCCAAATTCTCCATATTTTTGGCCGGTTCCCCCTTTCTTCTTAAAATCAAAATTTTGTCTCAACATATTTTGTTTCCTTGTTTAGCAGAATTTCTCTCTTCAAATCCTCCCTTAAATTTCAAATTTATCCTTCATGCAATAGTGGTTTTAGATTCCTCTCACTTCCCTTAAGTCACCCATACCAAGAAAATAATAGATTGAGTTGGAATGGTGATTTTTGGAAGCTTGGAAAAGAGAGCTATGGGTTGGACTAAGTTTCAAGTTGGTGGTGAGGATTTAATATTTAGTTTTGGTTGATAAGTTGTTGTTAATGGTATTTGAGATGTTATTAATGTTATTTCTTTGATATTTAATGAAGATTTGCATTGTGGAAGATAGGAGGAGTAAGAGTTTCAATTTGGGTAAGTAATTCGAGTGCTTGATTTGGGTTTTAGTGGATTTTGCAGTTGATAATGAGTTTGGAATGGAATGGGTATGTTGAAATGTGATTTTTTGATGAGGATTGGTGTTAAAAATGACATTTAGGGGCTGAAATTTTTAGAAAAAAATTAAATTTAATTTTTCGGGGTCGCCGGAATCTGGAAAATTCCAGATTCCGGCCGGCCTAAGGCTGTTGGCGGTGGCTGGCTAGCCACCAGGCCAGCAAGCAGGCCTCTAGCCTGCGCTGGCAGCCAATGCCGCGTGGGCCTGCTGCAGCTTGGACCCAGCTGCGGCTCGGCCAGCCGGCTCGAGCCGATCGGCTCATGAGCCGACTTGGTCGGACCGAACCGGTTTGACAGATCCGATAAAAAATGAACCGAAATTTTAAAAAGAAAATTACAATTTTACCCTAAGCTTAATTCGGACCCCGTAATGACTAAATTGCCCCCAGAAGTGAAAAATTGATTATTAAGCATAGTTGCGGGTCAATATGAGTGAAATTATCATTTTACCCTTAGTGGATAAAATTACTATTTTACCCCTAGAAGTTTTAATTGTCCATTTAAGCATACGTATTGTTTCGTTAAAATAAGGGAGATGTCATAGTGACTTCGTAAAGAAATTGTCGGCTTTTATGAATGGTCATAATTACGATTTTACCCCCTAAGTGCTAGAAAATGCCGATTTAGTCACGGAAAGAGGCTTTAAACTCTTAGAACCGCTCCGAAAGTAAATAATGCCTTAGTTGGGCACGTGTATGAGTCTTTGGGAATCTTATTATATTTCATTTGTATCTTCATTGTTTTTATTGGATTTTTATGCTGATGACTTTGATTTTTGGTTCCCTCCACTAGGCGACAGAGACGCCGGTCGGGAGGCTTGATTTGGCTCACAGAGGACGGATCGTGGGGGTATATGAGACCCCGAACTGTGAGTGGGCTTCCTTCAACGGAGAACCCGTTGAGGAAACTGTTTTTATTACTGTTTTATTGACGTGTTTTATAAATGATTTTTTATTAAATTATTTTTGAGTTCATGAGCAAACCTTAAAACGGTTTTGAGCAATTGAAAAACATACGGGGACTCGTGGATTGGACGCAATTCAGGGAGCACGTATGGCTTGTTTTGGTGGTATACTAGCTAGTACTTGGACATATTAGGCGGATCATGGTTATTGTGTTATGGATCCACATGGTTCGTAGGCTCCAGACCCGACACGCAAGCTAGCTATTAGCGTGTGCATGGGAGAGCCAAACTGGATTTGTTGCGGCCACCACACAATGCCGGACCCAAGCCAACGTTAGGGGGACGGGCATGGTTTGTATTTATAACATGATATGACGAAAATGCCCCTGACGGTTCCGGAAGTTGACTTGGGCCAAGGTCACTTCGGATATGATTTGATGGCAGCCCTCTTGCGTGGTTTTAAACCGAGAACTGGATTTTGTCACATAGTTTTGATATTATCGATTTCTTATATTATAAACTGTCTTTATTAATTGTTTTGGTTGTGAGTGCACCCCACCCTCTTCTGATTCTCTTTTGAGGGTGGCTCACTCACTGGGTACATATTTTGTACTCACCTCGCTTTCATTGTTGTGATTTCAGGAATCCTAGAGTCGAGCTTTCCTTGTTGTGCCGAGTCGGTGGCTTAGGAGACCAGTTTACTCCGTAGAGGTACTACTCACTACATATGGGTTCCACTGGCAGTCGTAATCTATCTGTTGATTTCTATTATTTCCTTTTGGATTTGGATTTGACCTTGTTGGTAATACTTGTTCATGCTTCCGCTGAGGGAAAATTCTTGACTTAAATGTTTATTTCTTTGGATTTGAGCCTGAGGCTCTAATGTTAATGTTTGGATTTCGGAACTATGTTTTACATCTTATCTGCATTTGAATTGGTTATTGTTGTTTTGTTTTGGCCTTGATACTGACGCTTCGCGAGACCTCGTGTGCGTGTGACGCACGACACGTATTACGAGATATCGTGGCGGTTGTCCGTGCTCGATCCCGAGTCGGGGCGTGACATATATATTGTAAATAATTTTGGTAGTAATTTCATTAATAATGCATGTTATAAAATATACTCCCTCTGTTTCTATTTAATTGTCCAAACCCTTATTCCTTTTTAATTATCCAATTCTATTAAGTTGATATATTTGCCCTGCTTTGAAACCGCAAAACTCATTAAATATGTTGGTTGACAAGACTAAAGTATATCAATTAAATATAGGGTAATTTGGTAAAGTAAAGTAAAGTTTTGTGTAAAATTTAGCACAATTAAATAGTAACAGAGAGAGTATAATACTAAGCTATTAAAAATGTCATGTATGTTCTTGAAAAGACTATATTTGCATCAAAAATTTTGATTAATTATTAAAAATAAGGGCTTAACCTTTGTATAGATTATTGATTTACGGCTAAACCTTACAATTTGGTCAAATAAGAGCCTGATGTTTTAATTTTAATTAAAATATGTGATTATTAACCATTGAAAAATTGATATGTGGATTGTAAAAAGGAAACATTAGGTCCTTATTGAGTCATCAGGTCCTTATTGTGCCATCAGGTTCTTATTGTGCCAAAATTGAAACGTTGGCCATAAACAATCATATTTTCTATCAATATAATTTATTTACAATTATTATTATCAAATTATTAGAGTAACTATTTGATATATTCTCGGTGGAGTTTTTAGATTCCACAACTGTGTTACAAAGTTAACACGTACCGCATTTTATAATTACTTATATATATATATATATATTTAATATTCAAATATACTTCCTAAAAGGGCATTTGTTACTTTCCACGGAAAAACTTTTCCTAGGAGAGTGATTCTAGGGAGTGTGATTTCAAGGAAAGTGATTCTAGGGAAAGTAACAATTAAAATCCATGGAGAGTAGTTTTAATGGTTTGGTACTTTGGTTCATTAGTAGTTTCCATGGAAAATACATGCCAACCATTTAACCCCACACGTGTAATTTACTAATTAACTCCATTGAAAATGGATGGTATAATTTTCCTATTATTATTAATTTCTTATTTATGAATATTTGATGCAATGACAATGTGAAGCTCTGTCGGGGAATCTCAACCTCCCACATCAATATGTAGCAAATTTCAAGGCTTTGAAAGGTCCTACAAAATAAATATACAATAATTCTAATTATTTTCGCCTTTAATATTAATTTAATTAAACTAAAACTAATTAGGTTAATTGGTAAGACTAAAAGTTCATACAACTTTTTTTTGGTGAAAAAATTTCATAAATCATACAACTTGTGCACCCACTTAAGCGGAATTTTGGACCCACTTGTTTATCTTCACCTTCAATTATGCTTCAGTTCAGGAGGCATCTATTGCCTATATCATGCTCGATTTCCTCTTTCTTTCCTTCAAACAATTTTTCCACTTTTTATTATTTTTTAATTGGGTATTACTAAATATCGTCCTATTTTACTAACCACTGTCCCCCTTTGGACTATTTTACCATTTGCTTTATTTTCCTTTAAACTTCAAAATTTTCAATTTTCTCAAATTCTCTCAATCTTCAAACTTTCAAACCTCCATTATTCAAGTAAAACAACATCAAAACTCATGGAGAAGCAAAATCTGGGGTGGGTAAAAGTTTTTCGGATTGAAAGTATGTTACTTTAAAAAAAAAAAGCAAAAAAAAAAAATGAAATCAGGCTTGGTCGCGAGCAACCATGGCTTGCAATCATGTCGCGGCTTGGTCGAGCGCGGCTCGCGACCAAGCCGCGCGCAAGCGAGCCATGGCTTAGTCACAGCGACCACAGCTTGTGACCAAGCCGCGGTTGGTCGCGATATGCGCGCGACGAGGCCATTCTGCATATTTTTTTACTTTTTTTTAAAATTAATAATTAGTTATTATTATTTTATATGATTATTTCGGCCCCATTTTTTTTATATTTTTTTTAAAAAAAGTAATTGAAAAGCTAATTGAAAGTTTGAATTTTTTTGCTATTATTTTATATGATTATTTTGCCTTTTTTTTTTGCTTTTTTAAAAAACCCTTGTCCATGAGTTTTGATGTTATTTTACTTGAATGATTGAGGTTTGAAAGTTTGAAGGTCGAGAGAATTTGAGAGAATTGAAAAGTTTAAAGTTTGAAGAAAAATAAAGTAAAGGGTAAAATAGTCCAAGAGGGGCGGTGGCTAGTAGAAGAGGGTGATATTTAGCAATCCAGTTTTAATGTGAAGTGTATTTTGATCTTAAAACCCACTGATTGCATAATATTTCTTCCTTAAAAATTTCTTCAGAATTCATCTTTTCTTCTTTTTCATTTTCAATTTCAATCTCTTAATTTTTTATTTTAAAAATTATGATGTAATAATACTATGTGGATATTCCCATGTGCAAAGAAGAATTAAAGTAACTTCCGGTTTAAAAGACGAAATAAGTTCTCCAACAATTAGAATTGTCTTTTCCAACTCCATGTTGTATCATAATAAGTTTGCTCATCAACAATAATCGGATTTATTTAAATAGTGACTTAATATATATTTTTTTTTTGCTACTTATAGTGACTTAAGATTATAATCCTTTTAAAATTAGGATTTTAGCATTTTACCTTAGGGAAATATGATTTTGTATAAATTATCTAGAGATTAGGAGTAACTTTTTTTTTTCTTTGGGAATATGATAAGATCCTTTAAAGAGTTGGATTAATATGGCTAATTGTTCCTTTTGTTGTATGCTAGATGAAATATAGATCGGGTTTCAATATTTTTTTGACTTGAATTGCATGTTTATTTCTTATGGTTGAGTTTAAACCCTTTTATTTAATTTAGTATTCATGATCAATATTTTGGCAAAGAAAAAAAATAGAGAAATCTTTAAGGAACTAATTTTGGTTGAAGTTGCTGAAAAACTTAAAAATTCAAAATTAATTGGGCCTTTTTTAATTTATTTCGTGCATAATTGAATTAATGGTTAATTTTTGATGCATGGTGACAATGTATTGACTGTATACACTGTCATTAAAATAAATATTAATAAATCATGTTCTCTTATCCTTTTTTCTCTCAAAAAAGAAAAAAACATTAACATTTAAGTTTTTTTTTATAAATAAATCAATTATAGTCTTTGACATTAAAAGAAAATGAAATGTTAAAGTAAAATGTGGCAGCAAGATCACAAAGAATTTCCGAAAAGTGGTTTGGTTGCCAAAAGCTTTCCAATCTGCGGGTGTTGTCAAGAAGAAAAAAGATCGCCATTTTTTTTCTTATTTTTTGGTAAAAAATCATCATTCTTCATTATGTTTAGTTACAGTGGGAAAATTATTATTACTTTGATCAATGAGTCAATGGTATTCTTTATTAATTACTGAAATATTATATAAACTAATTTTAGACTTGATTCCCGTATTTAAAGATCTGAGAAGACTTTTTTTTAAAGACATAAGGCTTTAGCCATTAAAACAGTCATGACGATAAAGAGAAGGAACATAAAATAGTGAAGATGAGAGGAATTGCAGTACCAGATAAATATTAATAACTAAGCAAAATAATTAAGTTATAGGATGGGAAGTGTTTATTGGAGGGAATGAGGATTTCAAATCCTAAACTGATGGATAAGAGATAATCTAGTCTAGCTAACCAAATTTGAATTGTAAATTTAATTCTCACATGTATATCTCTTATACTTAGCCCATCACTTATCTTATACCTTGTATTTATACTCTGTAATCACAAAATACATATTATGACTTTTTCTCCCAAACTATACTTCTACTCTATTTCCTTTGTGGTATCAGAGCTTGTTCTCCAACGAGCTAGTCAGTTCCTGGTTTCTTTTTTTCTCACCCTCCTTTTAAGCTGACATCAACACAATCAAACTTGTTCTTTCCATTGCTATCACAAATGGGTGGTTACTCAAACAGATGGATGATAATAATGCCTTCTTGCAAGGTGAGCTAAGTGATGAGGTCTACATGAAGCTGCCACCAGTTCTCTATGACAAACAACATCCAAATATGGTTTGCAAGCTGAAGAAGGCTATATATAAGTTAAAACAGGCCCCTCGTGCTTGGTACTTCGCTCTTATAGCAACTTTCCGATCTCTTATGGCTTCAAAAACTCAGTTGCAGATACATCTCTTTTAATCTATCAATCTGGTACCAAAATTGCATATCTCCTAGTATATGTTGATGACCTTATTTTGACAGGAAATGATAGCATTTTCTTAGCTGACTTCTCTCAGGCCCTGGCATCTCAGTTCTCTCTTAAAGATCTCGGTCAGCTTCACTACTTTCTTGGAATTGAGGTACTGAAAACTTCTCAAGGTTTATTCCTGTCTCAATCCAAGTACATTGCTGATATACTAAGCAAAGCAAACATGAGTGGTGTTAAAGAGTGCACATCTCCTCTTTCAACTTCCACTACTTTGACACTGAATTCAGAAGGATCATTTGCTCACTACAATATTTGACACTCACTAGACCTGATATCTATTATGCAGTGAATAACTATCTCAATTCATGCATAAGCCGACCACATTGCACCTTCAAGCCTTGAAACGAGTGTTGAGGTATCTAAAGGGCACAATTCAGCATGGTTTTTACAAAAGTCCAACAACTAAACCAACCATTACAGTTTATACAGATTCTGATTGGGCTAGAAACACTGATGACAAAAGATCTACCTCTGCTTATATCATTTACTATGGCAAAACTCCAATATCTTGGTGTTCAAAGAAACAGAAGACAATTGCACGTTCCTCTACTAAAGCTGAATACCGACCAATTGCAATGAGTGATCTGAACTTACATGGATACAATCCCTACTAACTAAGTTAAATGTTCAACTGCCAGCAACACCATTGATTCTATATGACAATCTCAGTGCCACTTACACTTGTGCCAATCCTGTGTATCACACTAGGATGAAACATCTAGCTTTAGATTACTTTTTTGTTTGTGAGAAAGTCACTCCTGACCAACTACAAGTGAAGCATATTCCTACACAACAACAGTTAGCAGATGCTCTTACTAAAGCCCTTGCCACTGCCAGATTTACTACATATAAATCTCCAAGATTGGTGTCTCTAGCAGATCCACCATCTTGCGGGGGAGTATTGGAGAGAATGAGGATTTCAAATCCTAAACTGATGGATAGATAATCTAGTCTAGCTAACCAAATTTGAATTGTAAATTTAATTCTCACATATGTATATCTCTTATACTTAGCCTATCACTTATCTTATACCTTGTATTTATACTCTGTAATCACAAAATACAGATTAAGACTTTTTCTCCCAAACTATTCTTCTACTCTATTTCCTTTAGTGTTTAGGGTGAGTTTAGGCAGAAATTAGATTTATTCTTTTTTGTTTTACCATACTTTTATTTTTAAATTATGGTGGATTTAAAATTAATATCTTTCCATGATTAAAAAAAAGTTTTATGATATTTTATAAAAAGTTAAATATAGGATTTACAATATTTTTCCATAATTGATAAAAAAATTCAATGACTAAAAAGAACACTGATTACAAAATTATTATACTCTAGGGGTATTTATGAAATTTCCCAATTAAGAAAGATAGTAAGATTTAGTAACATGGGAGTTTGAGAAATTAACCAGTCCCAAAAAAGGTCGTACGTTATAATCATCGATAGTAGGGCTGTAATCGAGTCGAGCCGAGCCGAGTATTTAGCAACTCGAGCTCGACACAAATTTTGGAGCTCGATACTCGGCTCGAGCTCGACCGAGTTTACATTATGAAGCTCAAGCTCGAGTTCGATACTCGAATCGAGCTACTCGAGCTACTCGAGCTCGACAAATAGCTCGAGACCAATAAATCAACTGAAGCTCGATAAAATTAATTTAGAGCTTGAAGCTCGATATTCTTTTTCATTCCCATTTCCAGATCTAATAGATAAAATTTTGTAAATATATCATAAATTTACAATATCAAATTAATACATAAGAACAATAATATCAGTACATTTTTCAATTCTAAAATGGAAAAAAAAAAAAGACTACAAATCTGAATCTCTAATGAATTCTTGCAAGTGGGTTTCACCAACCATTCATTAAATCAACCCCAAGAATCAGAGACAAACATGATGAACTGTAAGGAGAAAATTTTGTATTTTAAATAATAATAATAATAAATAAAACAAACCTTAGAGGCCAAATCTTCCACTGGTGCAAAGCAAAAAAAAGGAAAAGTAAAACAAATCTTTTTGTTTTTCGATAAGATGAAGAAGAAAATTAATGTTAGGATTTAAAAATGGTATTGATCTGTTGATTGCTTTTATTAGATGGGTTGGGTGTTTAGATTACTTTGACTGGTTAAAGGAATTGATAGAGAAAGGAGAAAGGAGAAAAGTAAAAAGTAGAAATCTCAAATGTGAAAACTTGAAGAATTACCAAATGAAAGAAGAAAAGATTAAAGATGGAGTAGATTGTTGGCTACTACGGGTTAGGTACTTGGTCTTTGATGGAGGAGCGGCGGAGTGGCTGGAGAAGGAGATGGAAGATAGGAAGGAATCTAGGGCTTACGAAAATTTTATGAGTTTTATTTATAAGAGGGGTAAATCGGTAATAACATAATTCAATAGAAATATATACTATTAAAACTACAAAATTGTCGAGCTACTCGACGGATACTCGAGCCGGGTAATGTGGAGCTCGGGCTCGGGTCGTTTAACTTCTCGAGCTGCTCGAGTTCGACTCGATAATGACCGAGTCGAATTCGAATTTTTCTCGAATCGAGTTCGAGTAGCTTGCGAGTAGTGCTGTATCATTTACACCCCTAATCGATAGGGTAAAAAAGAGGGCTTGTTCTAAGTCACTCAATTTAGATATTGGTCTCCCTAAATTTTGAAACTTGCCGACACGTACGGCCATGCATATGCCCCTCATGGATCCAACTAATTCCAATCCAACCGCTAAATGATACTATAATTTTCTTTTTCTTTTCCAAGGTTAAATAATTGAATCAATATTTATAGAAAGTGAGCTTATCCCTCCCTCGACAAAAACTTGTTGATTAAACACTCTTCCCTTGACTGGAAACCTCTCGACATAGGCCCCGTCCGACAGACCATGCATATATAGAAATGGAAACTTTTCGTGCACATTCCTCACGTGCATAAATGTATATATACATACATATTATAACATATAACATATATATAAATACATAAGATAAATGTTAGAATAAGGTTTGTGGTCTGGGCATATATATAGTCCCGTCAACGTCCGGACGATTTAATCTCCTCTGTGTATTGCTTTCTTTTTATTTCTAGCCATTTGTCAACTGAATAAGTACACTAGTGGTGAGGATGCTCACTCGAAGTTTAAGCCTAAAATTGAAAATTGTAAAGTAAATTGGAGTGTATATATATATATATTGTTTGATATAGTGTTTGTATTCATCTATACTTTGGGTATTTATACATCGTATAAGGCTAAGGTTAATACAAGAGATAATTGTGTACAAGGGATATATACCGAGATACAATATTATCGGATGAGCTAAGGCTATGAGTTGGCACTTGAGATTGCCTTATCACCCTCCCTCAAGCTAAGAGGGCTAGACAAAACTCGAAGCTTGTCCCTAAGGAAGTTGAACCTTGTTCGAGTGAGAGGCTTGGTTAAAACATCAGCTATCTGATCTGAGCTTGAAATGTACTTGACTTGCAGCTCTTTCTTCATTACCTTGTCTCTGACATAGTGAAAGTCTATCTCTAAGTGGCGAGATCGAGAGTGAATGATGGGAGAGACAATAAGGTATGTTACAATTAAGTTATCACACCACAGTACCTGTTTTGATGACAATGGGTATCCAATTTCATTAAGTAAACAATGGAGGCAGTAGACTTCATTCGTGGCTGGCCAAGGCTCGATACTCAGCCTTTGTCGAAGAACGAGACACCGTTCTTTAATTCTTTGATATCCAAGATATCAGATTAGTGCCATAGTAAATTGCAATGCCAGTGGTTGACTTTTGATCATCTAAACATCCTCTCCAGTCAGAGTCGGAGTAGGCAATTACTTGTGAGTTTGAGTGCCGAGAGATGTGGAGTCCATATTGCCTGGTGCCAGAAAATAACGTAATATCCTCTTAACTGTTGTCCAATGTGTGTCTAAGGGTGAGTGCATATACTGAGATACCCGATTAACAGCAAAAGTGATGTCTGGCCATGTGATTGACAAATATTGGAGTCCTCCAACAATGCTTCGATACAGAGAATGATCAGCAATCGGCTTCCCATCATTCTTGGCCAATTTCTGTCGTGGACATGAGGGACTCGAGATCGAGTTAGCCTTGTCCATCATTGCTTTCTGCAACAATTCTCCAATATACTTCTGCTGAGTAAGATACAAACCACTTGAGTCTCGTAGTACTTCGACTCTAAAGAAATAGCTAACATCCCCAAGTTCTTTAAGGCCAAATGATTGCTGCAAAGACCGAATTAGAGTAGAGAGAATGTCTTGATTCGTACTAGTAAGCAGAATATGATCCACATAAATCAAGTAATAAATTCTAACAAAGCCCTTAATATAAAAGAATAGAGATGAATTTGTTTTTGAAGCCAAGAACCCGAGATGAGCAAGCTTATCTGTTAGATATTTGAACCACACTCGTGGAGCTTGTTTGAGCCCGTATAGTGATTTCAACAATCGGCAGACATGAGTTGGTTTGTTAGAATCGACAAAACCAATTGGCTGCTCCATGAAAACTTGTTCTTCCATTCTTCCATGTAGAAAAGCATTCGAAACATCTAGTTGTCTAATGGGCCAGTTGTGTTGAACTGCTAATGAGAGGATTAAACGAATGGTCTGGGGCTTAACCACTAGACTAAAAGTCTCGTTGTAATCAAGAGTTGGGCGTTGATGAAAACCTTTCGCCACCAGTCTTGCTTTGAATCGCTCTATACTGCCATCCTTGTGTCGCTTGATCCGGAAAATCCACTTACATCCCACAATGTTTTAGGAAGAGTTTCGTGGAACCAGTTCCCAAGTCCCGTTTTGAAGCAAAGCATTGTACTCTTCTGCCATTGCTTGCCTCCAATCCGGTGTTTTTAAGGCTTGTGATGCAGAACTTGGTTCAATGATGTTACTGGAAACATGTACCGATGCTTTTGGTTTCGGTTTCAAACTCCCTATTTGGGATCTGGTGATCATTCGATGTGTTTTTGTTGGTTGAATTATTTGAGGTTGATCGTATTTAGTGAGATCAACGACAAGAGAGAGTTTAGGAAATGTTGGTGGTTTTAGAGATGGAGGACTTTCATGTTGAAGTGGTATTGTTGCTAGGTTTTGTTGGAGTGGCTTGGTTGTGTGTTGGATTCTGACTCTCGGATGGGTTTGAGGTTGCCGAATTAGGTTGGGTGTTGTTTGGGCTTTGGTTGTTTCATTGGGCTTCAGGTGTTGGTGGTGTGTTTTGAATTTCTGTTGGGCTTGATGGTAAGGTGTAATTTTCGATCCTTGAAATAGACATTGGTGAAAAAGATGTAGGTGTTGTTGCTGCAGAGGGTGCCACTACGCCATTGCTCACTTGAAATGGAAATACCTGTTCATCAAAAATAACATGGTGTGAAATATGGATTTTGCTAGTGTTAAAATCAAGACATCTATACCCTTTATGAATTTTACAGTAGCCAAGAAAGACACATTTGGTGGAACGTGGAGCCAACTTGTGTGGAGCATAGGGGCGGAGCCAAGGGTAGCAAAGACTGCCAAAGGTACGGAGTGTTTCGTATTTGGGTTTCTCATGGAAAATATTTTCAAATGGGATTTTGTGTTTGAGTTTTGGTGTCGGTAGCCTATTTATTGTGTAGACTGCGGCATCAAAGGCATAGGTCCAGTATTTCAATGGGACATTGGCATGGTTTAATAGTGCAATACCAGTTTCTACAACATGGCGATGTTTTCTTTCAGCACACCATTTTGTTCTGGAGTGTGTGGGCGCGAGCTTTGCTGGGTTATGCCATTTTCGGCCAAATATTCGCTTAAGGCCTGGTATTCTCCGCCCTAGTCTTCTTGGAAAGATTTTATTGATCTGTCAAAGAACTTTTCAACTATGGCTCTGAACTTAATGAAAACATTAAGACATCAGATTTGCCCTTTGATAGTAAATTGCCATGAATATTTACTAAAATGATCAAAGAACAAGACATAATATAAAGATGCATCAACAGACTTTATTAGAGAAGGGCCCCAAACATCAGAGCAAACAAGTTTTAAAGGCTTTTTAAACTGAAAAAGAGAGTCCAAAAAAGGTAATTTTTTAGATTTGCTAATGCTACAAGCATGGCATAAGGCAGAATTATTAGAAGAATAAAAAGAAATTGAATTGGCATTCAGTGCTTGTCGAATAGTCCTAAGAGAAGCATGGCCGAGTCGAGCATGCCATGTAGTTAAGCTAGCAAGGTTGGCACGAATCGGTTGTCTATTGAAATGGATTGGATAAAGACCATTTTTACTCCGGCCTCTGAACAAAACTTGTCTCGTGGGGATATCCTTCACATCAAATGATGAGGAAACAATTCCAGAGAAATATTATTATGTTTAGTGAAAGAATTGATAGATAACAAATTCTTAGAGGCAGATGGAACATGGAGAATATTATCAAGCTGAAAAGAATTATCACCAATAGAAAAAGTAGATGATCCAATGTGTTTAATGGGAAGAGTTTTACCATTGCCAATGGTGACTGAGTCAGGCCCTGAATACTCATTGTGAATGCCTAGGTTTTCCAAGTCCGCAGTAAGATAGTGAGTGGCACCCGAGTCTGCTAGCCATGTGTTTGAGTTTGGATGCTGAGTAGCGGCAAGATGACTTTGTGGTTTTATAGTTGGCTGGGTTCGGCTATTCAGGTTTCTTGGTGATGGACATTGCCGAGAAGAATGGCCAAGGCCATTGCAATTATAACAGGAAATTGTCTGAGTATCAGTGACATTACCTTGTGTTTAAGATGATCCAAAACTGAAGTTTTGTGAGGGGTAATTCTGCCTTCCTCTACCCCTTCCTCCGCGTCGGCCTCTCCCTCTTGATTGGGGGCTTTGACGTGCTACATATTGAGCAGTTGGAGGAATCGTAACAGTTGATTGGTCGGCTCCAAGCTGAGTCTCTTCGTTGAGCAAAGGACCATAGAGATGCTCGAATTTGATTGGTTTTAATTTATAGCCTCTAAGGCTCGAACAAATAGGCAGTAGGTCTCTCCTAGGCCGCCAAGAACCGCATCGACTAATAGTTCTTCATCAATTAGTTGATTCAAAGCTGCTAATTGATCAAACAAGCCTTTCGCTCATTGCATATAGGTGGTGATGGACTCTTGTTTTCGATCAATTTTGAGCAAGGCTGATCGCAATTGTCGAATCTGTGGCTTTGAGCCAGAGGAGAAGGAGGCGACTAGTTTCTCCCAAGCACCTTTTACAGTGGTGACTCCAACCACTTGAGGGAGAACTCCTTCATATAGGGAGCAGGTAATCCAGGCGATTACCATCTGATTTTTTTGAAACCATTTCAGGTAAGCAAGATTGGTTTCATTGTTTTCCAATGTCGGTTTTGGTGGAACTTTGTCACCTTCAATATGATCAGTGAGATTGTAACTTTGTACGATCGGACGGGATCTGAGCTTGCCATAGTAGGAAATTTGTCGGAGTTAGTTTAACCGACCTTGCTGGGCAATATTTGGAAAAGGGGAGATGGAGTTGGTTTAGGCGGCGGATGTGGAAGGTATGATCGACATTGGAAGGAAAAATGGAAGCTTTGCAGTGAGTCAGAAAAGAGAAAAAAAAAATGAAGATGAGTTTGATTAGAACAGAAGATGCTCCATATACCATGTAAAGGCTGCAAAGAGTGTTTGTATTCATCTATACTTTGGGTATTTATACATCGTATAAGGCTAAGGCTAATACAAGATATAATTGTGTACAAGGGATATATACTGGGATACAATATTATCAGATGAGCTAATGCTATGAGTTGGCAGTTGAGATCGCCTTATCATATATAGTATTGAATTTATCAAGGAGCCTTTTGACTTTAACATAAGTTAGAGTAGGCTGAAGGAAACAAGCGAGGTTGAGCAAAAGCATGCAAAGGTTTCGCCAAGAAGAGATCATTTTCAGACTCGGAGAGGTCAATTTTTGATTCGTTAGGGGGCACTTTCCATGTAAAACCTTGAATCAACCTTGCCAATAGCACTATAGTCATTTCAGACCCAAGAGCCACGCCTGGGCATCCTCGTCTTCCTGTACTAAACGAAATGAACCTCAACTCCGACTCTGTCAGATCAACTTTTGAACCATCCTTCAAATGCCGCTCAGGGTCGAACTTCAATGGATTCTCCCAAACTCTCGAGTTCCGTCCCAAGCCTAATCGGCTAAGCAGGACATGACTGCCTTTAGGGATAAAGTAGCCAGCAACAGTGGCGTCCACAGTCGAAACATGGGGAAGGTTAAAGGGTGCAATGGGGTGAAGCCGAAATGATTCCCTTGCAACAGCCTTTAAATACTTTAGCTTTGGAACGTCATCCTCTTGAACCCATCTGTCCTTTCCAACAATGGTATCGATTTCCATAGTTGCTTTTTGCAGAATTTCGGGTTGATTCAGCATCTCCGCCATAGCCCATTCTGCTGCATTAGCTGGATTATCTACTCCTGCCATCATCAATTCCTGCATTTATATAGAAAACAATATCATTAGAATCATAAAATGAAGGTGATAATTTGTATATAGATAGAGGTTATATATGATTATATATAGTATACTAAATTCTCACTATGCATTGGCCTTTGATCTCTTCAACTGAAACTGCTGGCATCCCATTTGAATCCTTGGCTGTAATGAAGGCATCAAGCAAGTCTTCAGGCTCTTTCCTCGTACCTTGTTTCCATTGTTTCACTCTTTCATCAATTATAGGGTCGTGGTAGCCATTGACAATTCTCAATGCTTCACTCACCATCTTCCCATGACCTTCTAAATCGAACGGTCTTAACCAAGATACATAATCTGATAGGGCAAAAGAGTAGAGGTGATTGAGAACTTGAAAGACAAAATGCACGTGTTCTTCTTCTTCATGTCCAGGCCCTCCATCTTCTTTGCCTTTGCCAAAGTATCTTTTACCAAATATAATCTTCCTCATGACATTGCCAGTGTATTGCCTTGTTGCAAGTCTCAGGTCTATAACAGACCCATTGGGAAGGCCAATATTGTTTTTAGAATTGATGCATTGGTTGTAAATGAACCTAACGAGGTTATCAGCTTCTTGGGTTCTTTTATGGAGAAACCGGCTAAGTTTAGCTGGACTTATTAAGTGTGAGACCACCATCTTTCTCATTTTTTTCCATTGATCTCCCAATGGAACCAAGGCTGTTGTCAAGAACCCACGAGAAGCATACTCGGTTGCCATTGAAACAGGCCTTGACGCAAAGATTGAATCATGTTTTTTCAAGAACTCTCGAGCGAGTTCAGGGGAAATTACAGGAATGACATGAGTGTTTCCAAGGCGGATACAGGCAATCTCGGTATCAAGTTGTTTCATGAGGCCATGAATCCACCTGAAAACAGGCTTGGTACTCCACATTTCGGGAAGGTTTCCAATAACAGGCCAGGGAGTTGGCCCTGGAGGGAGATTTACAAGTTGATTGCTGCTGTAAGAATTCCTAGAAATGTCTCTCAACTTGACAAGGAAAAGGGGCGCAAAGAGAAGCACTAAGACAAGTGTTGAATGAAATGAAACAAGGAATGTAGAGAAGGAAAAATCATGGGATTGGGAACCCCATGGCAGATGATGAGGTTGAAAGGAAATGCTTGAGTTATTCATTTTTTCTGCTGATAAATAGTAAACAGAGTATATCTCAAAAAAAGAAAAAAAAAAAGTAAACAGAGTAAGCTATTGCTGTTTCTATGTTTTTGTGAACTCAAATGATGATGCAGAGCTATTTATAGAGAGATTTAAGCACATTTTGGGCATTCTTCAATTATTCTTTCTATAAATTGGTGGTGCACTGCAAAAAAGGCCTTTTTTGCACCAAATCATCGCTACCAAGGGGCCCTATAAGTAATAAGTGTGTCGGTCCGTCTGTGGCACTATTTCATTTGTTATCGTAGATTAAATACACTGTACGTCTGCTATTTCATTGATTAAATAAAAGTAAGAAGTTTAACAGATAACTACATAATCCAATACTATACACTATTAGTAGAATTTTTATTTTTGAGACTCCATCAATGGAGTTTAGATCAGGGTTGACACTTGACAGTATCCTAATTAATAGGATATATTTATATGTGGTGTATGGGAATTTACTGGGGTGACAGGAATTGAGAATTCGTCATAGTTTCGAGAAGGGAAGCTTTGTGTTGATATATTAATTTTAGCAAAGTCTTGTTATATGCATTCCGATTTTGAGTTGCTTTCAGGTTCCATTAGATTAGAGGAGATTCGATATATTTTGGCTGAGGCAGACTTAATTGTGAGACTAAGAAGCTGTGTTCTGAAAATTGAAGCAATAAGAAAGAAAATTCCAAATTGGAGTGTTGTGAGATCAGTCCATAAAGAAAGCAACGAAATGGCAAATTCCAGATTGACAAAGATAATGAATTTGTCTGAGGCTGAGGCTGAGGCAGTTTTGTGAATATGGGTTACAGTCCAAAGTCTGATCTTTGGGTGCTCTGGTGTTCTTTGATTCTTTCTATTGTTCCGTTTCGGGGCTGCTGCCATGCCCATTATCATGCGTGCTGCTTGGTCCGTAATTTGCCGATGCGGTAGACTATTTTTTTTTTCTCTTGAATTATATATACTCCTATATTAGATAAGATACCATTTGTAAGCCTTACATATCTCATGCATCAAAACTTAAAAGTTTTTTTTTATTCACTCTTAAATTTTAACTTGAAGCAACCGACAGTTTTGAAATGTTTATAATTATTGGCAAATTATTTGAATTTGAATGGCTGCTATTATGATAACAAATGTCATTATCCTTATGTACTCCTTTGCCTTCCACCGCACTAATTTATTTATTTATTTATTTTTTATATACACTAATTTATTTATTTTCGGCTTAAATGATCATTTTATTAATGAGATATAGGTGAGTCCACACCTGTTGATGTCCAATGTCGTGACCAGATAGAAAAAAAAAACAGTATAAGTCAAATCTCATACATACCAAACAAACAAATAAATCTTATTATATGACATATATATATATATATATCTTTATCTTTATATTATATAAGTCTAAACTTCAAAAACCTTGACTTGAAATATCTAAAATAACCTTTTTAATTTTAAAAATTTAGTATTCATTTAAAGGATAAACATATATTTTTATTTCATTTAGATTAATTAATTAATTATATTTTCTACAATCTCTTAATATCTAAAATACCGTAATCTTTTTACACACTAAATCTAATAATCATGTTGAATTAAAGCACAAAAATCCAAACGCCACAAACGAAAAAAGATCTATACGGTACCTTTAATTACCTTAACAAATGAAAAGAGAATCAAATTAAATTTCTGTACAGTTTGTTCAATGATAGGAGTATAATAATAGTTTAATGCTCGGAGGAAACTTCAAATTAAATTTCTCATCCTCAAAAAATATAAGATAATCAAAAATAAAAATTAGAGGGCCAAATTGTTATACTTTTTGAATAGTTTAAGAGCAAAAATTGGCGTTAAGCCATACAAAAGAAATTATCATATTCATAGGCATTTGATGAGGTTGTAACTAGGTTAATTTAGACCAGGCCAGTTGCTACGTATAGAAACAACCCCTGGTTTCAGATAAAACTTAATAGGTCAAACTCGAAGGAATGCTTTCCCATACGTTATTTTAATTCCTCAATCTTGATATATGCTATAAATTACGATGCTAAAATTAATATTATCACAAGGGAAAAGATTATATATTGGTTACAAAGTACATCATTCCACAATATATAATTCATTGAATTAAAACACTAAAGTTTCACCAGAAAAAAAGAAAAAAAAAAAGAAAAACTTAAGTCACTTAAGCCAAAAGAAAGTAAAAAGAGTTCCAAGCCGAGACATGGGTTCTGATTTTGTTCCTTGATGCATTTTCGTTTTTGTTCTTCTTGTTTTAATGGTAAGATTCAACATAAACATGCTTGATTTATACTCAATTCAAATTCAATTTATTGTAAATCAAAAATTATTGAATTTCTCTAAGACATTTTTTTTATCGATTTTAATTTCAGGGTGCACAAGTGCCCGGAATAACTTAATACTTTAATATAATTCCTTTCCAAAATCTTGATTTGAAATATTTAAAATATCCTTTTTAATTTTGAATATATTAGATTTAACTTTTAAGATTTAATATGTAATTTTATGTATCAATTAAATTAAATATATTAAAAGTGAACTAAAATATCTAAAACCACTTACTAAAACCCGAAAATGAAATAATCCATAAACGGTGTAACAAAATCTTCTAAAGAATTCCAACACCATAACTTTGATTTTTTTTTAACCAGAGTATGCATAACATACTCTCTTTCTTATTTCTTTTTTTCTAATCTAAAATATCCCTTATCAAATTTTAAACCATCTAAAAAAATGTTTTTCTTTTAATGATGATGATCTTATAGTTGATTGCAATTTCTATCTCTCTTTTTTTTTGGTGAAATACTTTCTTCTTTTTCTTATTGTATTGGTCATGCTCTTCTTCATCTATAAAATTTTTTGAATAACTTTTGCCCCAAATAAACTTATATTAAAAAAGTTAATATAATCGAAGAAAGCTTTGTATAGGAGGTTCCATATTTTGTGGTTTAGGTTTAATATATGTAAATGAGAGTTGCTGTGAAGTCTAAACTAATATTGAATTAACTTATAATTTAATTAGAAATTAAATTGGTATTGTCAAGGATTAAATTGATTGAAATCTAAAATTTTTGGGCCAAATTGAAAGAAAATTTGAAGTTTTATATCAAATTGGAGGAAATTAGAATTGAGGGGGTAAAAATGTAATTTAACCCCTTGGTATAATAAGTAAATGTCTCTACTCTTTTTCTTCTTCTTCCCAACGAAACAAAAATACAACATGTCACGCCCCGACCCGGAAGTCGAGCACGAACAACCGCCTTGTTACCTCGGAACACGTGCCGGCCGGTCACGCGCACCATTTTTGATTAAGTTCTCTTCAAATTTGACCAAAACTGATATTCTTGATTTTTCTTGTTTACAAGCATCTATTTAACTCCTAGACCACCACAAGGCAACTACGAATCCTCAACAATATGTTTATATCTTATACTTCACAACCAATTCTTTTTTTTTTTGTAATATTTAGCAATATCATTTTAAGCATTCAAGACTTGTATATCTACTTACAATCAAAATTTCCTCTTCAAATAACACAACCTTACAAAATTTATACACAAATTAATGCTACAAATCAAACTTTGATTTCAATACTTCCGATGTCTAATTAAACCAATTAAAACTTTCCGAGATTCATGTTTCGATCAATTTAATCCTTCAAAATTTATCTTAATTCAATTATACCACTATTGGTCTCAAATCCACATCCATTGACAAAAACATAAGCATTCACAATATCTTATTATTAATACTAGAGCTTCCAAGATCTTTGCATACTCCACATATCCAACACAACATCACTTCTTCTTATTGACCTTTATCAATGATACCAAGATTAATGAATATCTCATAGCTAACAAATTTCCAACAATCTTAGAAAAGTCAATAATTGTTTCCAAAGTATCCGAAAAATCATTATATCACACAACTTCAATTTAGTTAACTAGAATTCCTTGTTTTATGTGGATGCCTCAAAACAACTCGAGTAAGCCAAGCTTAAACTTGAGTAGTTTTGCACGCATCAAAGCTCTCGCAGGGTTAGACGAGGCATTCAAAGATACTAACTTCTTCATTTTTCTACACTCCCAAAATTCTAAAACATCCATAGTACATGACCAACAATTTAGCAACTTCATAAGGCCATCTAGAGTGACGGAATGAAAATTAGAATCATATCTAGAAAACATCCATAACAACTCAAATTCTTTTCCCCTTGACGAAGCCAACAACTACCTTGATAATTATAGTAATTCATTACTAAAGTATTTAGATTAAGATCGTTCGATGTTATAATGTTGATTACCAATCTATCCTATCATTAAGGATAGACAACAACAATCTGCAATTTCCAATGTTTCGATTGATGAAATTGAATAATTACAATAGGATTTGATAAAATTCAAAAAGTCAATTATTAATAACATCAATAGTTACCTGAAGAGTTATTCGGATTGAATTGGTGGTTTTGACGAGTCCTTGCACGTGTTCGTGGTTGATCCCTTCCCCTAGTGTGGGATTCAGGTGTTAAGGTACCGCTACTAGTGGCAAAATCGTTAGCAATGACAGTGGTTCGATCGGAACTAATATACCGGTTGCTCCACTTTAAAATGTCATTAATAAGTTGCCGAATTGGACACTCTCTCTCTTGAGATGGTCTGTACCACCACATTGATAGCATAGAGATGGAAAAGGGCAAAGCCCATCATGCTCACTCCGACAATTCTTACAAATATTACTCCTCCTTCGAGCTCGATTTCCAGAACTACTCTCTTGGGCAGATCTGCCAAGTGGGGAGGAATGTACTTGGGGAGAACCTCCATAACTACTTAATGAAGCTCCACTAGAAGAACCAGAACTTCGAGTTCGTTTAGGAGATTGATCAGAAGAAGATTCGTGTTGTTGTCGTTTATTCTTACCCTTAAAAATCCTATTAAACCAACCAGACTTCTTCTTATTGGGTACTCGCTCTGCCTCCACTTCAGCCTGCTTGGCTGCCGCAACGAAGCTGTTATATTCAGGCCTAATGGCAAGGGCCGGTTTCAACTGTTCTCTCAATCCAAATGCAAATCGTGAACAAAGTATATCCTTATCATGTGACAGTCCGATACACCTTGCTAGCCTCCGGAGTTTAATACCATATTCTTCCACCGACATTGATCCTTGAGTTAATTCGAAAAATTCCTTAGTAGCACTATCTTTGTTATAGACGGTGTAATATTCTGCACAAAACTCAACGACAAATCAACTCCAAGTTATTTCACCCACAACTTCTTTCCTAACTGATAGCCACCAAGTCCAAGCGGCACCACCAAGAAAACCCTTCACAATTTCCACTTTTGCAGTATCATCTAACCCCATCTTGGTAAAATCATATGAAACTTGGGTCAACCATTTCTGAGCTTCAACAGGACCTACATCACCGTTAAACGTTGTACATCCTGATTTGGCTTGGGAAACTCGATCTATCGGCAGGCAAGATAGACAAGCTAGAGGTTCCAAAATGGTAAGGATTCACTTGCTTAAATGGCATAGATGGAAAAGCCATGGGTTGGTATGGCATAGGTGGCAACGGCATACGCGGATACGGCAAAGGTTGAAACGCCATAGGTGGAAACATCATTGGTGGAATGGGGAAAGTTTGAGGATTTCCACTATAAGCACCTTGCATAGGGAATAAATGGTCTGAGGATTCTTCTTCCTCCATTCGTCCTATTACCGAGGACGAATTATGGGGAGGATGTCCTTGTCGACTATAATCGCGTTTAGGTGGCATGATTCTACAAGAAGAGAAACGAGTTCAAAATTCTAAGCAATGATAATCGGAAGAGACATGTAGAATCTAGAATCAAAACAAAATTAAGTTGAAAAGAAACAATGTTAGTACTAAAACAAGGTAAACCAAACTTTTTAGTTTTTTTTTTTTCAAGAAAACATAATCTGCAAAAGGCTGATGGATATTAATGTGTCCAGAACTTATTCTAAACTCACTACAGGCCCACTGGACTTATGAAACACGGATAAAAACCAGATGCTCTGATACCAATAAAGTTGTCACGCCCCGACCCGGAAGTCGAGCACGAACAACCGCCGTGTTACCTCGGAACACGTGCCGGCCGGTCACGCGCACCAAGGCTCCACGAAGCGTCAATACCAGAATAAAAAAAAACAACGAAAACATAAATTGATTAAAGGTTTTAAAAACCAAAAGTTTTCAAACCAGAGTGAAAGCGGTAGCGTCGAAAACCGTAATAATAAAAATATTTTAATAAGCGAAAACCAAGTCAAATTCAAATAATGAGTTTGTAACAAGAAACAAGGCACGAGGAATAAAAATAAACAGAGTCAATGCCAGTGGGACCCATCACGTAGTGAGAAATACCTCTAAGAGCAGTGATAACAGCCTAAGCCACCGACTCGACCGTCCAAGAATGCGCTGAGCCCTCACTACCCTGAAACACAACAAGAATTTGAGGGGATGAGTACACGAATGTACCCAGTGAGTGAGCCACCCTCAAAAGAGAACCGGAAGAGGGTGGGGTGCACTCAAAACCAAAACAGGTAAGAATACCAAGTTATAAAATCATGGTTAGCAATAAAATAGGTACAATAAATCATTTATCATTTTCATAAAAAAATGGGCTGCCAATAAAACCTATCCGGAGTGACCTTGGCCCGAGTCAACCTCCGGAACCGTCAGGGGCATTTTCGTCATCATCAAATAATTAGTAAAAAACATTATTTTTCTTATTTTTCCAAACAAGCCCGTTCCCCTGACGTTGGCTTGGGTCCGGTACTGCGTGGTGGCCGCAGCACACCCAATTTAGCTCTCCCATGCACACGCGAACCGGTAAATAATTAAATATAACGTGTCGGGCCTGGAGCTACGAACCATGTGGATCCAAAATGATAGTCATGGTCCGTTAAAACAAACACACCAGCGCTGGGTTGCGTCCGAGACGCTCCACCAACAAGTCATACGTACTCTTGGAGCTACGTCCATAAGTCCCCGTATGCTTGAACAAGTTCTTTAAAACAAATCAGGTTACTTATGCACCCAAAACATTTATCAAAACATTTTATAAATCATTTATGTAAACTGTAATAAAACATTTCCTCAACGGAGAACCCGTTGAGGATAGCCCACTCATAGTTCAAGGGACTCGTATACCCCCAAAGTGAATCCACGGTGAGCCTAACTGGTGTCTCGATCAGCGCCTCGGCCGTCTGATTGAGAAGTGCACCAAACACAAGAAAATCATTAAAACCAAAATCATAGATCACAGTAAAACCAAGATAATCAATCAAAACCGGGATCTAAACCAAATCAATCAAATAAGATAGAATAAATAACAAGAAGTACATAACCCAGACCCCATGATTTCACTTAAACGATCTTAGCATAACTACAGAAGTCTTTCAGGGTTGTAGGACGAGTTTCGGATTCAAAATATGCTTTCTAGGATTTATTTAATCATTTCTAGCCTTTAGGGGCAAAACTGTAATTTTAGCTGATAGGGGCAAATACGTAATTTTTACATCTTAAGGCTGGTATGGTAATCCTTTAACCTTACATGTTCAATTATCAAGTTCAGATAAGTCAAACCCTTTTCTAAGGGCAAAGTCGTAATTTTACTCATTCGAGGGTAAAATGGTCATTTATACTTATTACAGGTTTACAATGTACACTAATTTATTGATGTGAGCAACATAGTCGAATTCTCTCAATTTCCACCCTTAAGGGTAATTTCGTAAATTTGGCGACTAAGGGGCATAATGGTAATTTCATTAACCGAGGTTAACATGGTAATTTTACCCAAAAAGGATCACTACGGTAGCTTTCCAATTCCGAAAGTGTGATATTGAAAGCTAATTACTTGTATCACCCTAACAAAGGGTAAAAAGGTAATTATACCTATCGAGGGTATTACGGTAATTTTACTCTCTTAGGATACGATGACATTCTTTACGTGTTCTAGCTGTTGAACCTAATCGGTCGGCTTCGAGATCACAACTCAATAGGATAAGTTAGTATACTTTGACTAACTAGGGGTAATATAGTAATTCAACCACTTAAGGGTAAAACGGGAATTTATGTTTTCACAAATATTACGGAATAACACGTGAATTATTCGAACTTATTAAGACAAGCGATGTGGTCGGATTGTCAATTTGATCATCTAGGGGTAAATTCGTAATTTATGTCATCTAGGGGTAAAACCGTCTTTTCCTTCATTAAGACTCATCCACTTAATTATTATTTCATAATCTCTAATTTTCCTAATTCATTCTTATTTTCCATTTCTCCTATTTCCCCTTCCTTATTATTTTTATTTTATTAATTTTTTTCCTTTTTCCTTTCTTTTTCATTTCCTTATTATTATTATTATTATTTTCTTAATTTTTTAAATTTTTAAAATTTTTTTATTATGGGCCAAGGCCAAGCGGCCTTGGCCAACCCTCAAGGGCCCAGCACCACTGGGCCAAAGCAGTGGGCCGCGCGGGCCAAGGCCAAGCGCTGGCCTACTGGGCCGCGCGGGCCAAGGCCAAGCGCTGGCCTACTGGGCCACGCGGGCCAAGGCCAAGCGCTGGCCTACTGGGCCGCGCGGGCCAAGGCCAAGCGCTGGCCTGCGCAGGCCAGGCCCTAGCGCTAGGCCTGCTTTCTTTTTTGTTTTGTTTTGTTTTTTTTTTTTCTTCTTCTTCTTCCTCATCCGGCTGCCGGAAAAACTCACCGGAAATCTGGAAAATTCCGACAGCTCCATTATTTCCATTTTTCTTCATTAATTTCAATCATTTTAACCCTATTCTTTGCCTTTTCTAACTTCTAACATATGAAATTAATACCCAAAACAATGCAAACACAAAACTAACTTCCAATCACCAAAATCTAACAAGATTATGCCATTCTCATAAATTCAAAGGGTGTTGAACTTACCAAGCTCCAATATCCTATACACTCTTTGTCTCCATGCCTTTAATTTTGCCCATTTCATCTCCTTTCCTTCCAAAACATCATTAAAAACAAACTTAAGCTCAAAATCAACCCCAACTTAAAAAATTTCTTAAGGATTCTACCTCTTCTTACCTTACCTTTGAAACCCACCAAAGCAACATGAATTTCCAATACAATTACACTAAGAGAAAGCTCTTGGAGTGTAGTTTGATCCTCTTTGATTGCATGTTAAACTTGAGGGGTGTTGAGGAATCAACATTTAGAGAGAGAGAGATGGGAAAGCTCGATTAGAGGGAGAAGAAAATTGGAGTTTTTAACGGGGAAGGAGGAGATGAGTAATATAAATGGAACCCATTTATATTAAAGGGTCAATTATTTATCTTGCCCCATAATTTCCATTTCCTTCAACTTAGTCCATAACTTCAAAATTTCATTCAATTTCATATTCCACCACACAAAATTTAAATTCTTTAATAATAATTTTAAGTTAGGCAAATACTAGTTAGGTTTCACACAACATTTCCTCCCTTAATTAACCGAACCTTACTCTCTCTCTCTCTCAAAATTTTGCCTCACAAATCCTCACCAACTTAAGCATGCAAGCTAAGCAAAGGAAGCTCCTTTCCAAGCTCTTTCTTTAGATATAAATATAATGGGATTTTATGGAGATTTTGAAGGGGTTTTTAATAAAGGTAAGGAGAAATTAAATTCTATAAGAAATTTCATGTTTGGAGTTATTTTTGGTGGGAAATTTAACTTGTTATGTGTTAGGAAGTTGAAACAAAGGATTTTCGAGGAATAAGTGGGCACTTGAAGAAGGAAGAAGAAGAGCCAAAGAGTTTATGTTGAATGATGGTAAGAACTTCTTTGTATTTATGGTTTGATGATTAAAAACCATGATTTATGTTTGAGTTTATGTTTGGAGGAATGGGTGATGATTTGATCATGAATAAATTGGATTTGAAGTAATGGAGAATAAAAAGTGGGACTTAAAGCTTTTGGGTAAATTGGGTTTGAAGTGTTATTGATGAAATTCCTTTAATTTGATGTTAAATGATGATTTGAAGCTTAGGATTTGCTTGAAATGGTGTTTAGAGTTCTTGGGAAGACTTAATTTTGTAATTTGGAGTGAAAATGGGGCAAATTGATGGCTCAATTGGCCATTTTTGGCCTAATGAAGCCTCACCGGAATCTGGAATTTTCCAGATTCCGGCTGGCTTTGGCCCGCCGTCCGGCAGGTAAGGAAGCCTGCCGGTCAGGCAGGCCAAACAGGCCATGGGCCTGCGCAGGTGCTGCGGGCCACACAGGTCTGCACGCTGGGCCAGGCAGCCGCGCGGCCCAAGCGGTTGGGACCTAGGCCCAAGCGGCCTAGGCCCAACAGGAAAAAAAAAATATTAATAATAATAATTTGAAGTTGGGAAAATAATTAGGTAGATGAATTTTAAGGAAGGAAAAGACAGTTTTACCCTTAGGTGACGTAAATTACGAATTTACCCCTAGATGATCAAATTGACAATCCGACCACATCGCTTGTCTTAATAAGTTCGAATAATTCACGTGTTGTTCCGTAATATTTGTGGAAACATAAATTCCCATTTTACCCTTAAGTGGTTGATTACCATATTACCCCTAGTTAGTCATAGTATACTAACTTATTCTAATGGTTGCGATTTCGAATCCGACCGATTAGGGTCAACAACTAGAACACGTGAAGAATGTCATCGTACTCTGAGAGAGTAAAATTACCGAAATACCCTCGATAAGTGTATTTACACTTTTGCCCTTGTTAGGGTGATACAAGTATTTAGCTTTCAATATCACACCTTTGGGATTTGAAAGTGATCGTAGTGATCCTTTTGGGGAATATTACCATGTTACCCTCAGATTGTGAAAAAATTACCATTGTGCCCCTTAGTCGTCAGAATTACGAAATTACCCTTAAGGGTGGAATTGAGAGAATTCGACTATGTTGCTCACGTCAATAAATTCGTATGTACGTTGTGAAACCTATAATAAGTGTAAATGACCATTTTTACCCTCGAACGAGTAAAATTATGACTTTGCCCTTAGAAAAGGATTTGGCTTATCTGAACTTGATAATTGAACATGTAAGGATAAAGGATTACCATATCAGCCTTAAGATGTTAAAATTACATATTTGCCCCTGGCAGCTGAAATTACAGTTTTGCCCCTAAAGGCTAGAAATGATTAAATGAATTTTAGAAAGCATATTTTGAATCCGAAACTCGTCCTGCAACCCTGAAAGACTTCTGTAGATATGCTAAAATCGTTTAAGTGAAATCATGGGGTCTGGGTTATGTACTTATTGTTCTTTATTCTATCTTATTTGATTGATTTGGTTTATTATCCTGGTTTTGATTGATTGTGTTGGTTTTACTCTGATTTATGATTTTGATATTAACGGTTTTTCTTGTGTTTGGTGCACTTCTCAATCAGACGGCCGAGGCGCTGATCGAGACACCAGTTAGGCTCACCGTGGATTCACTTTGGGGGTATACGAGTCCCTTGAACTGTGAGTGGGCTGTCCTCAACGGAGAACCCGTTGAGGAAATGTTTTATAACTGCTTTATATAAATGCTTTATAAAATGTTTTTAATAAATGTTTTGGGTGCATAAGTGACCTGGTTTTATTTTAAAGAACTTGTTCAAGCATACGGGGACTTATGGACGTAGCTCCAAGAGTACGTATGACTTGTTGGTGGAGCGTCTCGGACGCAACCCAGCGCTGGTATGTTTGTTTTAACGAACCATGACTCTCATTTTGGATCCACATGGTTCGTAGCTCCAGGCCCGACACGTTATATTTAATTATTTACCGGTTCGCGTGTGCATGGGAGAGCTAAATTGGGTGTGCTGCGGCCACCACGCAGTACCGGACCCAAGCCAACGTCAGGGGAACGGGCTTGTTTGGGAAAATAAGAAAAATAATATTTTTACTAATTATTTGATGATGACGAAAATGCCCCTGACGGTTCCGGAGGTTGACTCGGGCCAAGGTCACTCCAGATAGGTTTTATTGGCAGCCCATTTGTTTATGAAAATGATAAATGATTTATTGTACCTATTTTATTGCTAACCATGATTTTATAACTTGGTATTCTTACCTGTTTTGGTTGTGAGTGCACCCCACCCTCTTCCGGTTCTCTTTTGAGGGTGGCTCACTCACTGGGTACATTCGTGTACTCATCCCCTTAAATTCTTGTTGTGTCTCAGGGTAGTTAGGGCTCAGCGCATTCTTGGATGTCGAGTCGGTGGCTTAGGCTGTTATCACTGCTCTTAGAGGTATTTCTCACTACGTGATGGGTCCCACTGGCATTGACTCTGTTTATTTTTATTCCTCGTGCCTTGTTTCTTGTTTACTAACTCACTACTTGGATTTGACTTGGTTTTTGATTTATTTGAATACTTTTACGACTTCGGTTTTTGATGACTCCGCTTTTACTCTGATTTGTAAACTGTCGTATTTAAAATTTATACTATGTTCTCGTTTTATAGTTTTTGATCTGGTATCGACGCTTCGCGATACCTTGGATACGTGTGATGCGCGCACGTAGTTCAAGGAGACGCGGCGGTTGTTCACGCTCGACTTCCGGGTCGGGGCGTGATAGTTGCAGTAATTGCGAGAAAGGATATAATCAGGTATAAAATAATAATTATGAGTGAAAAATTTTATTTGAGCAAAATGGATTGGAGAGAAGTTAAGAAGTTCATTTCAATTTCTTTTGTTTTCGAAAAAATTATTCTTTCATTTGAAGATCAATAGATCACCCATTCATTACTTCTTTTGCTATGTTATTTTAGATCACATTGATTATTCATTAATTTGGTAGAGTAATAGCGAGATATCAATTTTAATTTTGCTTCAACTTGCCAAAGATACGCATATATAATACATATATTTAATTTATCTATCACAAAAAAAAAAGAGAAGAAGCTAGCATATAAATTATTAATTAGGAACCAATTTTGTACACTTAATTTTATACTTTCTCATGTTGCATTAAGTTTAGTTATAACCTTATACAAGTTTGACTTGCAGGTCCAGTGTGATTGGTTGAATTGTATGATTTGTTTTGGAGAGATTGAAATACTGAAATTAACTATTACGGCGTGCTATCAAAATAACAATAATAAGAATAAAATTTATTGAAAATATTCATGAAACACTAACAATGTGTGTGTAGATTGAGGGCTCTAGAGGGGATGGGACGAGAAGAGAGATTTTATTGGCTAAAGTCCCATGTTTGGATTGGAAATTAAATTTGATCCGTGGGTTTTGCAAGACCAACTTTGGTCCTCCAAGATCCTTATTAGTCCACCTTTTTTGATACTCCATATTGGAGTACAAGTAAAACTTTTATTTATAAAATGCTAGAATAAAATAATAAAAATAAAACCCCTAATTCTATATATAAGGACTTTAACTAACTATCAATATATATCACTATTTTTTTAACCCTAATTATTCACTACAAATTTTTTAGTAATCTTAGATTAAAAAATTAATAAACATTCACCATTGATAAAGTTACTAAGCGCGTAAGTTTGCTAAATTTCTTGATAATATATACTACAATTTAGCTTTCTAATTAGTAACCATAAATGAGAAATTTGATAACCAAAATTACTAAAAATGTAAAGTTATTGAAATGGTTGATAGTAGTGTTATGCCTTTTTTATGATCATTATAGATTTTTGTTTTGTAATCTTAAATAAGAAAAATTGGTAGCTTACTAAATCTTTTTTAATAACTATAAATAAGAAATATGGTAACCAAAACTACAAAAAAATGTAAGGTTATTGAATTAGTTGATAGTACTATAACTCTTTTATGATCATTATATAGATTTTTTAGTAACTTTTAAGAAAAAAATGGTAAATATTCACCATTGATTAAAGTTTACTACTAATGTTATTAAGAATGTAAGAATTGATAAATACAATTTTAATAACTTTTATAGCTTTTTTAGTAAACTTAAGTAATAAAATTGGTAACTTTTATTAATGATAAAAAGTTACTAAAATTAATATGGATGTAAGGTTATTTCAATCTAGATAGTATTATAATGTTTTCCATAACCTTTATAACCTTTTAAGAAATCTTAGATAAGAAAATCAGTATTATACCTTTATAATGTAAGGTCAGTGAAAAAGTTGATAATATCGTACCTTTTTTATGATTATCATAGGTTTTTCAATAACTTTTGAGGAAAAAAATGGTAAATCTTTTACCATTGATGAAAATTTACTAATGTTATTAAGAATGTAAGGAATGGTAAATACAATTTTAATAACTTTTATAGCTTTTTTAGTAGATTACTTAAGTAATATAATTGGTAACTTTCATTATTGATAAAAAGTTACTAAAATTAATAAGGATGTAAGATTACTTGAATCTAGATAGTATTATAAAGTTTTCCATAACCTTTATAACCTTTTAAGAAATCTTAGATAAGAAAATCAGTGACCAATATTACTAATAATGTAAAGTTATTGAATAAATACCTTTTTGGATAACCACTACAACTTTTTTAGTAATTTTAGATATATAGCATCATGCCTCGGTCCTGAAACGTCTTTTTTAGACATCTAATAAAAAACATGTCACTCGATAAATCTCGGTCCTAAAACGTCTTTTGTTTATGCATCTAATAAAAAAACATGTCACTTGATATTTGATATTTGATTAATAATACTATCTATGTAACAACACCGGATCAATTCTAAGTTTCTAACTAAATTTACCTAATTAAACATAAAAGTAATAATAAATTGCAATGGATGTAACATAAAATCAATAAAAAATATTGTAAATTTCTTTGCAATTTTGCGTTAATTGGTGTTAAAAAAATTCAAAAGATTTAATTTGAGGTGAAAAAGAATTAATTTTGCAAAAGAATATGAAATCCAAAAATAGAAGAAGAATGAAAAATCGAGCTTTCTATATTCCAAAAATGATACTTGCTGCATTCAATTAAAAATAAAAAGCTGATTAATTCTCATCCTTTTAAAGAGTTTTATAGTTTGAAATTTTAGATAAGTTTCAATTGTTATTGGTGAGAAGTTCTTCAAAGAAGGGTTTAGAGGAGAAAGAAAATAAAATGAAAAGAGGAAGGAAACAACCTTAAATGTATTTATTATTACCTCCCCATTATGGATTAAAAAGGATTAAGTGATATTAATGGGATTTTTGGTGCAAGACTGCAAGTTAGAATATAGTTGTAGCATTCAAAACTTATTTGATACCATTAAAGTTATTTTGATAACATCTTAAATAGTTTTAAGTAAGAAAATTCGTAGCCTTTATTTTTTATAAAAATTACTAACATCATCCAAGAGCGCTATTAAGTTTGTGGAAAGCATTATAGCAATTTTAATAACTTTTATAACACTTTTAGTAATTTTAGATTACAAGATTAGTAACATTCATAATTGGAGAAAATCATTAGAACTATTAAAAACATAAGGTTACTGAGTTTGTTGATAGGACTATAATTTTTTTATCATCTTCACAACTATTTTCTTGATCTTAGATATGAAATTTGATAATCGTCATTAAATTGGTGAAATGCTACTAAATTTATTAAAGATGTTAGGTTACTAATTTATGAATTTATGAATTTATGAATTTAAATATTGAAAGTTCGAGATGCTACAATGTGCATTGTGTTGTGGGATATCCTAGCAGAGGTAGAATGTAAAACAATTGAAAGTTTCAACAAAAATTTTTCGATGTTGATTGTTGCTTTATCAAATATCAACGGAAGATTATATATTTTTTTTATGTTATATTACAAATTAATATGCGGTTTATTATATTTATTTAATATATGATTTATAAATAATTAACACACGTGCAGCGCACGTGTATTATATATATATATATAATTTCATTGAAATTAGAATACTTTTTATATGTCCAAACGGGCCTAGTTTGGTATTGAGGTTACGGTTTGAAAAAACTTGGGTTGGAAGAAGTGCTTTTCAAAAGTGCATTTTGAAATTGTAGCTTAAGAATGTAGATAATGTTTGGTATTGGTGTGAGAAAATGTGGTAGAAAGATAAAATGTCTAAAAGAGATATATTGGTTAAAAATGAAAGAGAAAATTAATTAGGAGATTTAAATCATTTAATGTCCAAAAACACTTTTGAAACGCAAAAGCACCTAAAAATTAGCTTTTCAGGTTGGCTTGACTTTTGCGGTCAAAATGAGCTTTTGATACAAATTAAGATTTATTTGGCATTGCGTTTGAGGTGAAAAGCAGTTTTTTTATTTCCAAACGCAATGTCCAACCAGGTCTAAGAAAACACATCTTATGAAAATCTAAAATATAAGAAGCAACTTTAAAAAAGGCATCTACATACCAAACAAACAAATAAACAAACTAAATAATTAATTAAACGCATATTTCATGAGACTTGAATCCATTTATTATCGACTTATATATGATGAAAATTTATTTATGGGACTAGTATTGAGGCAATCTTCTATTTTTCAACTTTATTTTAATTTTCTAATATGGTTTTATAGAGAATTTACTCCCTCTCTCTCGTATGGAAAATCATATGCGCTCATTTTTGTGCCTCACTTTATGTCTCATTCACCAAATTATATCACATGTCCCTTCTATTATGTCTTGTTTGTTTTCAAATTTTAACAAATAATATTAATAGAAGAAAATAAAATAAAAGATATCCCAATTAAACACCAGGTTTAGCCTCAAATTAAATATATAGATTTATATAAAGGGTAAATCCTAATATTAGTATATTCCCTATAAGGTTTTAGAATGAATATATATAATTTAATCAAATTAGGCAAACAAAGAATAATACTAAAAGCTTCAAAAAAACGCGTGTAACTATATTTTTGCTGAAGGAGACATAAGTGGAGTACAAAAAATGGGGTAGAGGATTTTTATTCATCTCTCTCCTTTTTTTCTTATTAGTCAATCTCTCCTTTAAATATCCGACTCCACGGTCAATGAATGGAATAATCTATATCTTATTATTAAAGTTATTTCCAAACTTTTGTACGCTCAGTATTTGACTCCTTTAGTGCTGAAATTTGTTTAAAGTTGATTGGTTAGGAGAAAACTAATATATATTATCATTATATATTTGGAATTCCAAATAATATTTATAAATAATATTTAGAACATTGAATTATAATCAAAGTAAAACTCCATTTCCTTTTTCCAGTAGATAATTATTTGAATAGACATTAGAATTCTAACAATATTCCATTTAACTTAATTACTATTACATAGGATAAAATTTTACTTAAAATTGAAATTATTCAGTTTCAATCATAAACCAAAAAATCCAACGCGAATACGCGGGAATAATATTTTATAAATATATACTTACATTTTCAAATACTATATATATCCCTACAATTTCAATAAACCAATTTTATAAGTACTATATATTTCTTAAAATAAATTGGTGATCAAAAATGTCAATGAGGGGACAAAAATACCGAGTCAGAGATAAGGGGACAAGAATACATATGGGGACAGGTAAAACTGTTCAAGGGCTGAGTTACCCGTCCAAGCTCGTAAGGCCGCCTGATATTTTAAAGGCCTTGGACAAGAATTTTAAGCCCATTGGATGGACTTGGACAAAAGAAAATTAAGCCCGTTTATTAAATGTGTCGGGCTTGGGTATAAGAGCAAAAGCTCAGGCCCGGCCTAAGCCCAGCCCGATTAAGTAAATATAGTTCTTTTTATTTTTATTTTTTGATATATAATATATATTAAAATATAATATATATACGTAAAACGTATTTTAAATAAGAAAAACATGTATAATACATATATAAATTCTTATTATCAATAAAAGTAGTATATTATAGGTGGTATATATATCATATTTTAGATATATAATTCTATCTATATAATTGATTAATATAGTTTAATTCTTAAAATAATTATTAAATAGATATTAGATGGGCTTTTAGACGGGTCTTGGTCTAGGTATTTAACAAATGGGCGGAGATTGGACAAAATTTTGAAGCCATTTTATAAATGGGCCGTGCCTGAACAACAATAATGGCAATAATATTAAGGTTAGGCCCGGACCGAATCCAGCCCTTAAACAGCTCTATTTTAAACGATGAGTACTTTTATATTTAATGAAGTTACAACGCGAGATAACCATATAGAACCATGAAATATAAACATAGCAATTTTTGACACGATACATTTGCACGACACAGAACAACATGGAGTTAACCGTGTTTGTGTTTTCCCTTAACGTGTTTCGTGTCTTAACCGTGTCAAACACGGCTAACATGTTTAATTATTCGTGTTGACGTGTCAACTCGTTTAACTGTTACAAGATAACACGTTTAAGATACGTTTATGTGATTATATAAAAATATCATTTTGACCTTCTAAAACTAATTAAAGAATTAATAGATATGATGTAATTTTATAAATTTTTAGGGATATTTTAGTAATTTCTAACTACTATATTTACATGTTTAAATTAACCGTGTAATCGTGTCTAAATGTTTAAATCGTGTTGTGTCGTGTTTAAACTATACACTTATAAAATCATATTAATCGTGTCGTATCGTGTCGTGTACATGGCTAATAAACAATTTTCGTATAGTGTTTTAAATCATGACACGATTAATATTCGTGTCATGTTCATGTTTGACTATATACCAAATGTTACATGTTTATATGACACGAAAACGACCAGGATACATGAATTGTCAGTTCTAATTATTTATATCCTAATTTACAATTAGGATAAATTTGTAAATGAACTTGTGAAATCAAGATGAGTGGTCCAGATTCAATCTCAATTTCCTAGTTTTGTTTAGATTTTGACCGCCTTGATTCTAAGTTAGATAGGAAAAGATTTATTTTCCTATTTTTTCCTATTATTGGGCCGAATTTTAGGAGTAATTATTGAATAATAATTATTATTTATAATTATTATTATTAGCTCAATAATAATGGTCAGAAAAGTATTAAAGTTATCTCACACAATCTTCAAGTTCAACGGAGCCTTAAATCTTATGTGACGATCATTCCTAATTACATGAAAAACACATAATGCCATGTCTAATTTAGATATGTGGCATGTTATTTGAAACTTTGAGACTTAGTCCCAACCGCCCATGCCCTAAATTCGATGGTTGTCGGATTAGGTCAAAATCCAACTTTTGCATTTTGTTCAATTAAGGACAAAATGTCGAAATTGATGGAATTGATAGGGCTGGAGTGGTGAAATATCAACATTGAACATACCATTATTATCCTTGACTTCAATAGATCATTTTGGTAAAATTTCACATTAATCTCACTCGGTATAAATAACTTCTTCACGGTTTTTCAATTAAGGACAGTTTGGGGGTGAGAAACCAATTTCACCATGAAGAACATGTCGATTTCGACCAAGAATTTTCTCAATGTCATATTAGGATGATCGAACCATGTTGGTGAAATTTTGGCTTAATCCAACCTCGTATGCAACTTTTGCAAGTCTTTCAATTAAGGACATATGGCTTTCCACCCCGGTTTAAGCCATTTTCTTAATTGATCTTTAATTAATTTCGAACCATGGGCTAATATTGGTTAAGTTATGCTTATTTTCGTGGCTTAGTGGTTCAAGGTTGAAGTCAGACATGTTTGGCTTGTTTCGTCGTCTGATCAGTTACATCACGCAACACAGATGCATCGTAGGACGACGCAGGAAGGTCGCCGACGCTTATGGGCTGTAAAGATTTCGTAATTGAGGATAATTAATGTCAAATATTCATCTTTCCATGACATGTGACGTTCTAGAGCTTCCTAGCACCTTCCTGGGATATTTTCTTGCCAAAATTAGTAGAATCACAATCAGAATCGATATCAGGAGGACTTGTCGACTAAGTAATTTGCTTTGACCCGAAGTAAGAGGTCCAGGCCGCCCCCTATATAAGGAGCACGCCCCTCCCTTGTTTCAACACATCTCAATACATCAAAAATGGTTTCCACAGCTACAGACTTGCTCCACGCAAAAACCTGAGCTCCGCGTTTATTTTCTCTCAGGCTCCGCGCCTTTTCTCTGTAGAAACTCTGCAAAACTCTTCTTTGTTAATCAAGTTCTTACTTGTTCTTCTTGTTTTCCTTATTTCAATCTTATCTACACAAGATTTCTCTTTATAATCCGTTGCAATTAAATCAAATAACAATCTTTTGTTATTTTTTCTTTTTATTCTTCGAAAAACCTTTAATCACTGCTGTTCGCAAGCAATTTGGAATCAATGATTTAAACACTTTTGTGTGACTTTGATTTAGAACCTGGAAGTTGTTTGATCTTTCCAAATAATTTTTTACTTTTCAAGTTTTACAAAAAGGTTTTATTATTTTTCTACAAAAATAACTGAAACGGCTTGAATCTCTCTTTTTTCTCAAAGAGATCTATCGTCAAAACACCATTTTAGGCTAATAGGAAAAATTTGACGCAACACTAATGAAATATAGGAGTGAGGCACAGCTTTATATGAATCATGTATTTTTGTATAATAAAACTTAAAAGTGAGATGAGAGGCTGAGAATGCAAGAGTAATGAGATAGGGTCTTTCAACTCGTTAAAAATGAGAAATAATTAGTTTTGTATAAAAGCTTCCGAATTTTTTTTTAGAGAAAAAAAAAAGCTTCCGAATTGACCATGTGTTTTTTGGTGAATGAATTAAAGATGTGTTTCAAACTTCAAACCAATTATATATGGCTAACATCCACAGAATTCAACAGGGTGGCGCAATGAATCAACCACTCAATTATTTGGTCTCATCTTAAACGTGCCTTCTCGTACCCATGTATTTTCGTTGTTTTCATCATCTCTTTTTAATTAATACTTGTAAAAAAAATTGATTTCGTTATGAGTACTCTCGACTAAAATTAAGCTCTTTCCCTTTCATTTCTCATATATCATCTCTATCTTTTAATGTTAGCCACAGATTTAGTCTTGCATACAAGATGTACATTAGTTTGGGGTATATATAAAGATGAAGTGGATTAATTGAGAATGATACATGACATAAGTAATACATAATATCGTTCTTATATATTGTATGGTTCATGTACGCATGACTAAAGTAGAATGCGTTTTATTCTAGACCATAAATTATGTGTGCATATAGGAATTATCCTAAACCATATTTTATGAGTGCCTATAGGAAGTAGAATGAGTTTTATCCTAGAATGATTCAAAGTTTTTGGCTATAAAATATGTAATAATAATAATTATGTCATCGGGCACAATAATAATTTTTTTAGAATATAATATTCATATCATCTCATTATGGTCAGATCATTTCTTATAAGCCAAACATTAAATGAGATAAACGAATACATATACTAAATAGTATTTGAAAGATTTAGGGAATTTATCAAAGGCCCTTTTTGAGGATCGATGAGAAGACTCAATTTGAACTTTTTTTGTCTTTTTTTTATCTTTTCTCACTTGGTTAATTACTAAGAAGACCCTCAATTAGTTTCTCATCATTCCCTTTTCCTCCAACCCTTTTTCATGATTGCAAAGGTTTTAACCAGTTGGATGTGAAAGCATTTATTGACCATAAAATCATGTATTATTTATTTAATAAGAAACCCCTCGATTAGTTTCTCACCATTCATTTTTCCTCAAACTTTATGAATTTACTATTTAATCCCATGTTTGGGTTAATGAGGGACTAAATTATTAAACATTTTAGTGTTTTTCCACCTACCAAATTACTTTAAGACCCTAAACTTTGGTTAATGTTGAGATGGATAACTCTACTTTTTGGTCTTTTACTAAAGGTGAATGTGAACACAATTAATTGTGATTTTAAAAGTAAGTTTATTAATTCGCAATATTGATTTTAAAAAAAATGCATTATTAGGCATTTCATATTCAAATAGAATGATTATAGTCTTTTTTTTTTTTAAAAAAAG